>JAEANM010029760.1:0-10126 GCA_017656035.1 Myanophis thanlyinensis | reverse complement strand
AATATTACAATTAAAAGTTAAAATGAATTAAGTTAAAATATAAAATTTAAAATTACACTAACATATTAAAATAACCCCGAGGTGTCAGGCCAGGCCGGCTAGCTAGAAGAGATGGGTTTTCAACGCACATCGGAAGGCTCGGAGGTCAGTAATGGTCCGAATTTCAGGGGGGAGTTCGTTCCATAAGGAGGGGGCACCCACAGAGAAGGTTCGAACCCTCGGGGCCATCAGGCGACATTGGCCCGACGGTGGCACCCCGAGGAGGCCTGCCCTGTGGGAGCACAATAGTCAATAATAAATCAATAATAATAATACATCAATAATCAATAAGTCAACAAGGGAACAAAACACCAAAACACCTTCCCAGCAGCAATCAGCACCAAGATGACATGGATTAGCATGAAGATTAACATCAGGTCAACAATCAAGAAGTACACTAAATCACAACCAAGGAGCTGCCAAACAAGGTAACAGGATTGGAGAAGAGTTGTTGTGGTTCCCATCTTTAAAAAAGGGGAAAATAAACAGACCGAGGAAACTACAGACCAATCAGCCTGACATCAATACCTGGGAAGATAATTGAGCAACAGATCTGCAAACACCCCAGAAGCAAGCAAACTTATAACTAGAAGCCAATTTGGGTTTGTCAAAAACAGATCATGGCAAACAAATCTTATTTCATTCTTTGACAAAGTACCTAAATTAATTGACCAGTGAAATACAGTGGAATTTGATATTTGAAATAAGGCATTTGACAAAGTAGACCACAGCCTACTTCTTGGTTAGTTATAAAAATATGGAATAGAGAGACAGACACCACTAGATCGATTTATAACTGGCTGACAAGTGCATTCAACATGTAGTCCTTAATCAAACTACGTATACATAGATGGAAGTAAGCAGTGGGGGTACTCAAAGTTCAGTTTTAGGCCCAGTACTTTTCAATATTCCTTAAACCATTTAGATGAGGGATTAGAAGGGAAACACATCAAATTTGCAGATGACACCAAACTGTCAGGCATAACCAACAGCCCAGAAGATAGGCTCAAGATCCAGATGGATCTTGACAGATGTAAACACAGGGCCCTATCTAACAAAATGAAATTCAGTAGTTGAAGATATCCTTTTGCTGTCCTATTGCTATTTCCTTTTTCTAGGGAGATCAGATAATTTCCCTGACTCCCAAATCATCTTCAGGATTCAAATCCAGCCACTACTCATGCAATAGTAAAATTTGGTGCTGCTGCTATGATAAGGAAAAACCAATCAAATCAAATCAAATCAATTTTTATTCATCACATGCACAGACATACATAGTACGAAATGCAGTGAAATGTGTATATTAAATTAATTAAAGAACTAAAAATCCTTATTTGTATTAATATTTTGCTTAATAGTTTACTAGAGAACCTAATTTTATTGTATTTTATTAGTGTGGTAGGGTGTTTGGAGTATGCCACATTTGATTTGTTTTGTAGTTGGTGGTATGTAACTGCACCTGCTTCTCTTTCTTGATCCTGGCTGTGTTTCCTGTTTTTTATTGCCTATTTTGTTGTTTGATATTGCTGATTATTGACCGAATAATTTTTTTTTTTTAAATTCAATCTAGAGAAAAGAAAGCTTTTACACTTAGGCAAATGTAGAGGGATAGATTATGTGCAACCTGACTCAATAGCAGTAACTGTGAGAGGGATCTTGGAGTCTTAGTGGACAACCAGTTGAATATGAGCCAGGAGTGTGTGGCGGCAGCCAAAAAAGCCAATGCAATCCTAAATTGCATTAATAGAGGGATACAATCAAGATCAAGTGAGGTACTAATACCACTCTATAAAGCCTTAATTAGACAACATGAAAAAGATGTAGAGATGCTGGAAAGAATGCAGAGAAGAGCAACAAATATGATTAGGAGGTTGGAGGATAAAAGATATGGAGAACAGTTGCAGGAATTGGGTTTGTCTAGTGGCAGGACAAGGAGCAATGGATGAAAACTAATCAAGGAGAGAAGCAACCTGCAACTAAGGAGAAATTTCTAACAGTGAGAACAATTAAGAAATGGAATGGCTTCCCTCTAGTACAGTGTTTCTCAACCTTGGTGACTTTAAGATGTTTGGACTTCAACTCCCAGAATTCCCCAGCCAGCTTAACACTGCTCTAGTAGTTGTGGCTGCTCCATCACTGGAGGCTTTTAAGAAGAGATTGGACAGCCACTTGTCCGGAATAGTACAGTGTCTCTTGCCTGAGGAAGGGACTGGACTAGAAGACCTCCAAGGTCTCTTCCAACTCTGCTATTCTATTATTCTGTTAAAAAAGAAGAAGCCTGGCAAAGTTTTTCCTGAAACCAGCAAAGTAAATTTGGATCCTAAAGACATTGAGATGTGGCCCCATTTTCTGTTTCTAAGTCCTCTCAACTCTGAAAATCCTTGCTATCTTCCATGGGTATCTTGATGGGGTCAAAAAAAGTCAAAAAGTCAAAATGCAACCCTGTGATCAAAGTTTGTCTTTTAAAAAAATATGTGTATCACATATTGAAAGGGGGGGGGACATATTGACCTTTTTAAACGTTCCTCGCCAGAAGAGCCCTGCTGCCTCCCCCCCTCCGTGAAATGCTAGCCTTTGCCCTTGCAGAGAATTTGGAAGAGAGGCCCATAGGGCAAATCTCTACTTCCCTACACGGATGTAGTCAAGAGTCTCCCTGGAGAAATGCTTGAAGGCTGTGCTGACTCAAGCAGAGCTGAACTCCACACTCCCCAAGACCCAGAGGTGAAATCCAGCAGGTTCTAGCCGGTTCGCCAGAACCAGTAGTAAATTTTGTAAGCAGTTCGGAGAATCAGTTGTTAGAAGAAATCTCCTTTTGTTTTATTTTTTTCCACTTTCCAGGGTTAACCCTGTAAGGAAGGCAGGAAAGAAACATTCTGGGGTTGTTTCCAGCCTGATCTTTATTGCCCTGCCCACCCGTCACATGACACACACCCCAGCCACGTCCACCAAGCCAGTAAAAGAACCAGTAGTAAAAGAATTGGAATTCCACCACTGCCAAGACCAAACTGGGTAGGACAGTTTTGCGATGGAGTGGAGGTGCTTAATGCTTCTGGAGGCTGTGGGGACTCCAGCCTTGACTGGATCTTTTGGGATCTGCTGCCAATTATGTTTCTGAGCTCTGAGAAAGGTTTTAGGTGTTTGGCATCACACAGTATGATCTTTTCATCAAGGTTTGTTAGCTGCCCTTCTGCCTTCTGGAGCTGCACCCTGGATGTGTGGGAGGAGAGCTCCTCTTCTCCTTGGCCTCAGGTTACATCTGATCCCCCCAGCTGCGGGGGGTGGGGGGAGAAGGAGTGCAGGACTCTCCAACAGAGCAGCTTCTGCTTCCAAAGGGTCCCCGTTGTGCTCAGGCTCAACATCCACCTGCCAGAGGCAGGCCCAGAGGGGGATCGCGCCCCTCATCTTTGGCCTTTGCACCCACACCGAGTTGTGTTACCCGGCCTTTGCAGCCAAGTTTCATATCATAACAGATGCACCAGGAAGTTATGTGCCTCCCCCTTGTTTCTGGTCAATCATCACTAGCTAAGTGGCCCCTGAAAGGAAAGGGGACACAATAAATGGAACAAATGAAGTATGTCCACACTGTGTTTCATAGCAGGCATCTGTCCCATGTCCTGAGTTTCATGCCTACTGTTGCTTCGCCATGGCGCTTGGGGGGCAAATTCTGAGGGCTGGTTTTGGCTTGAAAAGTTTTGCCCTGGATGACATCTTAGTGCCTCTCTACCGGGACTGGCACCTCCTCTACATTCTTGGGGGGTGGGGGAGTTTTTGGGTCCTCCCACTTCTCTGAAGGGAGATGGAATCCAGTGGGGGGGGGGGGGTTGGAGTTGATGCTCCAGATTTGTGGAATAACTAGTTAGAATTAAAGATTGCCCCCATCTTTATTTTTGGCTCCAGAAAAAAGCATTCTGGAAATTATTTAAAGTAGATTTAAAGTATCTATGGAGATTCTCAGCCATCCAGGTCTTGGTTGTCCCAAAGGTGCTTTTTCAAGAGGCAACTGGACTTGTTGGTTTTTCTTTGAAGATGTTTCTTTTCTCATCCAAGAAGCTAAGTAGATTCAAAGTATTTGGTGGATCATTTATTAGGATCATTTTGGCTTTATTGCATTTTTCACTTTGTTATTCTATCTCCCCCCCTCCTCTTTGTATTTTTTGTAATTTTGATTCATATTGGCTATTTCTATTTTTATTAAAATTGATTGTGCATATTTCTTATTACTGATTATTTTGTAAAGTGCTAGGAGTCTGTAACTGCTTCAATAGGTATACAAGATGAATGAATGAATGAATGAATGAATGAATGGTTTATTGGCATTCTGAATGAGAAATGACCAGATTTGCTGCTGGAACAGCAAATGCAATCAGGGTAATGCAATCAAAAATGAATTTCAAAGACTTCTTTAAAAATCTCTTCTAACAGGGTGATGGATTTCCACAAAGGCAAGTCAAAGTTAGTATATCGACTGCAAGACAAAAATTTCCTTTGGACATCAGTGGCACTTGAACCAGCAATGTGGTTCAGAAAAGGGGTCTCAGAATTAAGGTGGTTGAGGATACCATAAAAATGCCACCCAGAGTGAGACGTCTGTTGTGAAAAAAGGCAAATTCTGTCTTGGGACCATCTGAAAGGAATCTGGAGCTAAATCATACAATACAATTCTGTCTTCTGCAAATTCAGGATGAAAGCACCTGTTAAATCTTCTACAGACACCAGTCCTCTGACCTAAGAAAAGGTACGGTAGATTTGGCAAGGTATAAAAAAGGAGCCCAAATGGAGTCCTAGAAGTAAAGCAAAGTGTGGGAGCCTAAAAAAATTGCCCAGTATGGAAAATATAGAAAGAAAAGTGCTGCCCTCCATCTTCCATAAGATTAGGCTTGAGGAGGTGTTAATTATAACCAAGATCTTGACTTTTTAACAGACTTAATAAAACCAGAACACCCAGTGTGGGAAGATTCAATGAATCTTTGAAAGATTCTAGAAATAAAATCACTGGCACAAGGGATGGTGCCACTGAGAGAACTTTGAATGTTTGGATCATAGTTTACACAGTTTACCTACATGAAGGGCATCTAGCAAAAGATCGACTACCATCTCATGAACCCAGCAACAACGTGTTTGACAAGCAGCTGGTTCTGCTCATCTGAAGGACTTTAAACCCAAACTGGAAGGGGAGGGAGGCAATCTTTAAGACCAAACCCCAAGCATAATCAACCAGACAACCAACCAGACAAGGAGACAGCGAGTGGTGAGAAGGAAGGTGAATTCAGGTATATAACAGGAGACAAATGCAAGGCCACCTGTAATGAGCTTAAATGCCTATACATTAATGCTCAGAATTTGGGTAACAAGCAAAAAAGAATTAGAAGTCCTAGTACCTGAAGGTAGGTATGATATTGTTGCTATCACTGACACTTGGCAGAGGTGAAATTCAGCAGGTTCTATCAGGTTCGCTAGAACTGGTAGTAAATTTCCTAAGCAGTTGGAAGAACCGGTTGTTAGAAGAAATCTCCTTTTGGTTTTTTCCACTTTACAGGGTTAATCCTGCAAGGAAGGCAGGAAAGAAACATCCTGGTCTTGTTTCTAGCTTAATCTTTATTGCCCTGTTTACAGAAACTGCCCACCCAGTCACATGACCCCCCAGCCACGTCCACCAAGCCACGCCCACAGAACCAGTAGTAAAAAAAAATTGAATTCCACCACTGACGCTTGGTGGGGAAAAAACCCATGGCTGAAATGTACTGCTACGGGGATTTAAAATGTTCAAAAGAAACACAACTTTATGAAGACGTTGAAGAGAAGTGAGCCTAAGGCAGAACCCTGGGGAATGCAAGTGCAATCTTCCCTCCTAGTAGTTGTTGGAGTTTCATTGGGGGCTACCCACTGAATGAGGCTGGCCAGCCAATTGCAAATCCATCTGGTGGCGGAGCTGTCTATCCCACATTTTTCTATCTTACCAAGAAGTAAGTTGAGGTCTACTTTGTTGAATACCTTATTGAGGTCTAAGTAAACTACTGTATGTCAGCAGCATTTCACTGGTCCACTAAGTAAGCCACTTTGTCAAAGAATAAATAAGATTTGTTTGGCATCATCTGCTTTCGATGAACCTATATCCACTATATTGCTTGATTATCTTTTCCAGGGTTTAATTGATGTTAGGCTGACTCGTTTTCTGGATTCATTTTTTTTCTTTATTTGAAGATGGGACCCACATCAACTCTTTTCCAGTCATCTGGTAAATGTCTGTGAAGATTCTCAGTCATCCAGGTTATGGTTCTCCCAAAGGTGCTTTTGTTCTGTGACTGGACTTTTTGGTTTTTCTTTGAAGATATTTTACTTCTCATCCAAGAAGCTTCTTCAGCTCTGAAAATCTAGGTATTTCAAAATTTCTAAAAGTGCTCTGTGATGCTACAGAAAGATCCTTTGACTTATTGCTTTCTTTCAGGAATGTGAAAAATAGAATGGCTATATAGTTTTTTTAATGTGTACTCTGGAATAATTATAGACATTGAAAATGAAAACAATTATATTTTGAGCATAATCTTTCAGCAGTATGGAATACATATATATGTATAGTGTGTTTTATTTTAGAATGGCCTGTAAAAGCAAACTGTATGTCCATTCTAAAATAAAACACAATGATTCTAACCACACCAAATCTATGAAATCAGAGCACCAATTTATATATGTCCATCAAAGTTTAGTTGAGAAATAAAATGATAATCTGGAGTGGGGGAATCCGAATTCTTATGTTTGCTAGTAGCTGTGTATCAGACCGCCCTCTAGTGGCTCTATGTGTTATTTCAACTGCATTTAAAAAAAACCATTGACTAGAACAGGGGTGGGCAAACTTTTTGACTCGCGGGCCACAATGGTTTCTAAAATTTGACAGAAGGGCCAGGCCAGAATAGGAGAATGGTGTGTTTGTGTGAACTAATATAAATTAAATGTAAAAACATGAAAAGATTTGGCCATTAACAGGCAGCAAAACACCATTGTGCTTAGTTTATTGGAAAAAATGTTTTCCAAATTTATTAATTTAACAACGGGTCTTCCTCGAAACTGCAGGGTTTCTGCTAGTAACTAGTTTGGCGGGCCAGATTAAAAAGCCCAATGGGCCGGATATGGCCTGCGGGCTGTAGTTTGCCCATGTCTGGACTAGAAGAAACTTCTAACGGTCTGCTCCATTGAAATACATCAACCACAATTAAAACAAACAGGCTCAAATGCATCCCAGTTCGAGGAAGACTGACAGGGAATTGCTTTCATGTATATGGAATAAGAGCAGGAAAAATGAAAGCCCAGTTGGCCTTCTTGCTAGCCCCCGTAGGTATGAAATTGTGAGTCTTTCTGCCCTTAAAGGGAAAAAAGATGGAGGAATAGAAGCCAAGAAGGTGGGATGGAGAACTCCAGAACTCAGTGCAGGCCGGACCTCCCCCCAGAATCCCTGAAGCCTTATCTGACCATTCCCGAGGGAATGCAGTCAGACCGGGACATTCCTGTCACATGGGTGACTAACAATGAACTCCCCCTTGAGAGTGTTCAGAAGTTGCTTGCACTGACAATGCCCGTAGGAAGAGAGCCCAGACAAAGAGGGGGAATCGTTCGTTCTTGTGAGTGCGCTTCTGTCCCAAACTCATACTATGATCTTCTCATTTTACAGTAGGTTTTTCTGAGATGCTGGCTCAGGGAATCTTTTATTTGGAGGGGGTGGGGCGGTGTGTGTGTGTGTGCATGCCTCTAGAATTGCTTCCCATTCCATCACCACTCTTTGTGGAAGAGATCTGGTCAGAACTAAGTGGCTGGCTTTCAGTGGATCTTCTGCTGTGTTCATAGTGTGCAAATAGACGGGTGCAGGGACAGAGAGGAGCAAAACCTTAGTAGGTGTTGTATGCTGGCCTGAGAAAAAATGGCAACCAAATAATAAAACAAAATATTATTTCCCATAGAAATTAGAAAGAATAATTTGTTTTGTTTTATTTTTATTTCATTGTATTATTTCATTGTGTCATCCCCCCCCCCCCAGGGTTGTATACCAAACTTAATAAGGGTTTGCTTCTCTCTGTCTTTCCATCTATTTACAAGGTCAGCCAATCAATCTTTATGATGAGAGAGGGGGAGGGGAAAGGAGAGAGGAGGAGGAAGAGGAGGAAGCCATGACTCGGGTCAGAAAAAGTCTGAGGAACTTTTAAGCTCCCTGAAAGGAAGATTTTTCACCTTGTTTCTCGCAGTCCCAGCATCCGCCATCCTTCCTCTCTCCCTGGTCCTCCACTGACTTCTGTGGCTTTACTGCCAAAGTGTTCTTTTAAAACAAAATATTGTCATATTTTATTTGGGTTGTGTTCACACATTTCATGGGCATTGTCCTACAGGGCACGTGGCCCTCCTGAGCTTCATTTTCAGCAGGAGGCCGTGGCAGCCAGAAACGAGCTCGGGAGCCTGCTTTCACTGGCAGAGGCACTGCGGGCCGCCACAGGCGCCCCTGACAAGAGTGACATTGAGCTGGCCACACCCCCTAGCCATGCCCCCCAGCCCCTCCCAAGGTCAAACACAGCCCTGATGTGGCCCTCAATGAAATCTAGTTTGACACCACTGCTTAAAGAGGGTGCAATTCAGCATCAGAGGAACTGTGGCTTCCGTGGCCCCTTGTCCACAGGGGCCCAGTCTCCGCTCATATGGGACTCTCTTCTGCTGGCCTTCCAGAGTGGCTGTGGGCAGAGTACTGTGGTGAGCTGCATATTTGTAGCATGATGATGCATCCAACTGCATAGTGTTCCCATAAAGATTAGGGGGAAAAATGTTGTTTCATTTACTGGAAGAACTCAGAAAAGTGAGATGCATCGAAGGACGGCCTTTGGAGACTAAGGGCAATAATAGATCCTCAATACATTTCTCAGAATTCTCAGATTGAATTTAGAGATAACAGTTCAGAAACAGATTGGGTCAGCCAACAAATTTTACAAATCAATAAAACGATTGGGAGGAAACTGCTGATTTGTTTCCTAGAGATGCACGAGCGTATAATATTAAGACTGCCCCACCCAAGGTAATCTGTATCATTCTGAGAGTTGGCCAAGGGTGGCAAGACAAGGCAGTTTTAAACTGTAAAGAAATCTTAAGAAGGATGAAAAATGCTGGGGTTCTGGGATCCAGCTGCCCCAGAGAATTGTGGTAGAGGGTCTCAGAACAAAGAGAATCTCAGAGCTGGGCTTTCTCGTTCACCCACAAGTATCATCGTCCTGCCGAGATTGCTCACTCAGGCTGGAGGCTTTATTTAGAGCAGGGATCTCCAACCTTAACAGCTTTAAGACTTGTGGACTTTAACTCCCAGAATTCTGGCAATTGAATTCTGGAGCTGAAGTCCATAAAGCAAAGCTGGCTGAGGAATTCTAGGAGTTAAAGTCTATCACAAGTCTTAAAGTTGCCAAGGTTGGAGACCCCTAGCTTGGAGTTTAGCATGACTCAGGTTTCCAACCCAGGAAATCCTTCTCAGGGAGCCCCACATTGTCTTCTCCAAGGAGGCTGGAAAAGTCTTTCTCGGAAGGCTCCTCTTGCAACACACTTTGCCCTTCTGTTGGCTCTTGACCTTTCCGTCCCCATGATGTCATTTGGTTCAGAGGCTCAGCCAACGTTGGCTTGCACACCAGTTCATCTGAAGCTGGATCAAAAGTGGACTTTTTTTTTTTTTGGCAATATCAGAGCTGGTGGACAATCTGTTTACATTTAGATTGGCTTAGCTCTCTCTTCACCACCTCTCCTAGCTGGGGCCACGCAAGCCCTCACTCAGTTAGTCTGTCCCCTCTAACTAACTCATCAGTCAATCTGATCTTAATCTTATTCGGTCTCACTATTTCTGTCAAAGTTACCCAACTTGATATTCCTGTTTTTGTAAGATTCTTAAAAACATTCATTCTTCACACATACACACACAAGCGCACATTCATGCACACAGTAATGCACCCCAAGATCTAACCATAACTATTAAGCTCTCTTTCCAGCAGTACAACTTCTAGAAGCTTTTTAATAGAAACAGAAGGATTAGTGCCTTCATAGCAAGTCTTCTTCTTCTTCTTCGTCTGCTTCTTCT
>JAEANM010029759.1:0-10126 GCA_017656035.1 Myanophis thanlyinensis | reverse complement strand
ACACACACACACACACCTTTTCTCTCTCTTAATTAATTGTGTATAATTTATTTTCATCCAAGTAATCACAAGACCAACCATAATTAAAAATGAATATACAGTGTAGCCGACTAGACTAGTCTCATGAAATTTGCTTGAGTACATATAGGCAGCCATTCAAATACCATTAAAAGTTGAGCTTACTTGAGCAAACAAGACCGGTTTTTTTTTAGCCACAACCAACAATAGAGAAATTTTATGTGAATGGCTAATCTTGTCCCTGTGCCATATTTCCATTTCCCAACACTGCAGATGACCATATCCTGGTTGCATTCCTCTGGATAAGTTTACTAGAATTAAAACTCAGTTAACATAGACATTCCCTACGCTGTCTTTGTGTATTGTCATTACGTAATTGTGGTCATGATTACTTGTTGGAGCTCAGGCTGTTTTAAAACCTGGAGTGCAACATTGTCTGAATTAAGTCAAATGTTTTCTGAGTTTGGTCACATTCAGGCATGTTTTAGAGACTGTCATTGCACAACTGGGCTGTGGTTAAACTTGTTACGACCCGTCTCCAGTGATGGTCAGGAAACTGTGTCTAAAGCAGAAAAACCTCTGGAGGCCCAGGAATCCTGCAGCGGTTCATGTGCCGAGACGCATGAGCTGAGCCCAGCGTAAGAGCAGAGAACCTGCAAGCAGACATCTTCCCTCTCTTAGACGGAACGTCTAAGCCCCTCCAACTACAGCCACCTCGAGTGTGGGGTGTTTCAACAACCCTGTCTGGAAAGAATTAAATAGCTGTAAGTCTCCAAGGGTGATTGTAAACCTTTCAGCTCAAGAGCTGCTCAGAGAGAGGGTGTTACCTAGAACATCTGCGCATTCTTGTGGGTTCTGGAACTTGTTGGAACAACTATCCTTTTCCCCGGAAGTCCCGTCTTCTGAATATTCTTGCGGATAACCTTTGCTTTCTGCTGGTCCTCTGGGAACCGACTCTGGCTCCTCTGGCAGAGTTCCCTTCCTTCCTGCTCACATTCAGTTCCAACCTGAATTTCCGTCTCTCTTCTCTAGGGAGTTTTGCAGATCGTTTGGACAACATCCAGGCAACAGCCAGTTGTCCAGTTTATTGTTACTGACAGGACAGAATACTTCTTAGCCTTAATGATTAAAAGTCCTCATCTGCAACTATTCTGTGTTTTCCCACTAAATGGAAAATACTTAGAGGGTAAAGGAAACATGGAAATTGAAGAAATGGGGACACAGATTAGGGATAGAAATGAAAAGTAAGAAGTGTGTATGTCTTAGTAAGCACTATCAGTGCTTCAGAGCATTTATCTGATAAAAGCATCATCAAGAGAGCTTTCTTAGGACAAATTTGGCTGTGACTGCTTGATGGTAAGATTTGAAGAACAATGTTTGGGAGCAAAAGTACGCGGATTGAAGTCTGTTTTCACTGAAACACGGATTCTAGAAAAAAAGTCAATGCTAAAAATAAGCCTAGAAAACATGCACAATAATGGACTAAGTCAGAGGAAATGAACTAGATTTCCAGAGAACACAATTCCTTGGACAACCTTCCATGGAACACAGATTTTCAGTAACATAATGGCTGAGAAATGAAAAATAAATATAACTGTGTAGCAAGAGAGGCGTGGGAAGAAAAGGGGAAAATATCATCATTCATCCCAAGAAGCTTTGGCACAGAATACTACCACCTCCTAAACCCTCACAAAGCAGATTTTGTGTTATCTTAAACAAATCTGGCTTTATTGCAGAAGTTGTATATATACAGTACATCAAAGCAACATAAACAGAAATGCATTCACTCTGCCTAATATTTATGCCACATGTTTACTAATGGAGATTTCAGGACAGTGCCGTGTGGCTTCTGCAGAGGGATGCTTGCTCTCTGTGAGTCAAAAAGTAAGAACTAATGTGTGCAGATGCTATAAGGTAGCCAATTTCCCTGTAGAAGGAAGGAATGAGGCAGGAGATATGCTTGCATGTGTTGACATAGTCTTGGAAAAGGGACACCTGCTTCTTTCAATTCAGAAAAGTAGGCATAATGTTCTCACTTCCCTTGTTACCCTATTGGCACTAATGGATTACTTGGGCCATCTTTGAAAGTATCCAAAACGGAGATTCTAATTTCTCCTCCCAATAAGTGTGAATCCCACCCATAGAGAAAATGATCAAGAAGACCAATCACCAACTCATAGAAAATTCGAAACTAGGGTGATTTGGGGGCCATGCAGTACTAGTTATTATTATACCCTAAATAATTTGGGTAGATGATTCAAATTTTAAAACTTCTGGAAGGCTTTGATCTTTAATTGTCTTTTTATAATAAAAGAAAAAAAACCTGCTGGGTGATTGTCTGTATATTGATGGGAATGGAAGAAGGATGACTATTAGAGTTGAGTTCAATAAGGCTGCCATTAGACCAGAGTAACGTTTGCAAACTGACCATTCCAAATGCAGTCTTTCTAATATGTAGCAGAAGCATGGGGACAAGGGCCTCTTAACAAATGGCTGAGGACCCCTGGGAACCTGTCAGAGAAATCAAGGACAGGCAGGATAGAGGCCGATCTCAGTTATATTGCATTTGAAAATAATTATTGGAAACTTTGAGAACATTGCAAACTGATCCTGTGCTACAATACTATGGCAAAGAAAGGATTCAGATGGATCAAAATGCCAAGTTCTGTCTAAACATCTGGTTGACTGTGTGGTGAAACCATAATATTAACAACTCTAGTTACAAAGAAGCATAAAGGTAAAGGTTCTCCTCACACATACGTGCTAGTCATTCCAGACTCTAAGGGGCGGTGCTCATTTCTGTTTCTAAGCCAAAGAGCCAGCGCTGTCTGCTGAAGAATCCATAGTTGTGTGGCCGGCGTGACTAAACACCAAAGGCACATGGAATAAGTGGGCATAGGATGCTATAAAAATACGTCAGACAATTGAAGAAAAAAGAATATCTGAAGGATGGAGAAGAAGATGCACTGGATCTAATGAAGGCTTATTCACAGAGACCAAACTGGCCTTCAAGAAAGACCAAATGGAGGATAGAAAAGAGACATGGCGAGGTGAAGTATTTCATGATCAATATTTTAAAAAGAGAAAACAACAGGCAAAGCAGATAATAACAAGACCTGGAAATGGCTAAGAATAGGAAATTTGAAGAAAAAGACAGAGGGGCTAATTCTGGCTGCACAAGACCAAGCCTTAAACAACAACAAATGGATACAAAACTAGAATTGAGAAGACAGAAACAGATAGAAAATGCCACCTCTGCTAAGAAGCTGAATAAAGAGTGGGCCACCTAATTAAGCTGCTGCAGGAAGAAATCTAAATTGGTGGGAAGGTACATAAAGGAGTTTAATCATATCATAAAAATTGGATCCAATCTCTTGCTCTGTTGCAAATTCAAACATCAGGATGAAGACATTCTCCCAATAAACATACAGTATTATTTCCTCCAAACTTAGTAGGCTATGAACCTAAAAATAATCCCAGGAAGCTTGGCTCCTTCTGGAACATTGGCTGTAGCCCATGAACTGAATGTTGGTGGTCTTACATGTGGCCACTGTATATATTTACACCAATAATATTTACATGATTTCTCAGTTGTATAATTGAATTTTATAGTTGCTCAGAAATCTATCTGTTGATCCTTGCGTCCCTCACCATCGTGAGGGATGACATATTTTTCACAAAGCAGTATGTTCTTCCTTCAGAAGCATTCCAATATCCAAGCTATTCCATGGGCCTTCTCTGCTTTGAAATTAAAATGCTGTTTTAATGAGACCTGTGTGGTTTTTGTTACCTTGTTGTCTATACATATCCTGCCTCTAGCATGTCTCCTCTCGTTCCTTACTGAATAGTATAGTACCATGATGGTGAACCTATGGCATGGGTGCCACAGGTGGCACGCAGAGCCATCTTGCTGGGCACACAAGCTGTTGGCCAACTTACCTCCAGCTGAGCATGCACATGCGATTGCACAGGCACGCATGTGCAATTGCAGATACCTAACTGGTCTTTGGGCCTCTGCTGTGCATGCGCGCGATTGCAGCAGAAAATTCAGCTGGTCTTCAGAGCTCTCCTGCGCATGCACATGCGATTGCTTATGTGTGTGTGAGTGCCTATGTGCAGAACATGTGCATTGCACATGAAAAAGCTGTATGCATGCGCAGATGGTGCAGTTGCACATGCAGCACATGTGGAGGAACCGCACGTAAGTCTGGATCACTAGTGCAAACCATGTACTTTTTGGCACTCGGAAGTAAAAGGTTCTCCACCACTGGTATAGTACCATTCAGGTCCCATAATATTGATAGACCGTGATGTTTTCTGCTGGTTCTCCACCACCCATCACCAAATGACAGAGAAATTATATCTGTCAATGACACCACTGTAGCTTGGAATGGAGCCAATTTATTTCAGGACTCTTCATTACCTCATTTTCCTATGCCCTTCCTCTCTAATTGCATTCTATCACAACCTGAGCTGAGTAAACTTTAAAAAAAAAATTACAGTGATGGGGAGAACTAAACCCCAAAGCAGTACCTTTATAAGCCTTTCTCAGCCCTTCCTTTTGTTTCTCTTCTTTGTTTAGGCACTAAATACAAGGTGTCACCTTTCAGATTCCTCCATGCTCTGTTCTAGGTGTGTATGTGTGGGTGGGGTAGGGGAGTTTCACTTCTTTACTCTTTTGTCTTAAACCAAATCTGTAAGGACCATAAAATATCAATATATCTACAGTATTGCCTCTTGCCAGTATAGCCCTACAGGTAGACCTTGCTTAACAACTGCCTGTTTAGCAATTGTTTAAAAGTACAACAGCACTGAAAAAGCAACTGCTCCAGCGTCCCGCAGTCAACAATTTGTGTGCTGCACAGCTGGCCTCCATCAATCAATGGAGAAGCTGGCAATAAAATCACAAATGCTTGTGAGCGATATCTTGTCTAACAACCAAATCGGAAGTGATGTCATAAGCCATTGCAGTCACATGATGTTTTGCTTAGCAACCACATTACTTTGGGATGAGGTTTCTGGCCCCAGTTGTGGTCACTAAGCAAGGACCACCTGTATTGTGCAGTCTGACTAATGAACCATCACCAGAGCAATACATCTGAATCCAACCTTTGAAGTAGATAAGAAGAGAATGAACCAGATGAGGCCGACCAGAAACTGCAGGGAAGAAGCAATGTCTTCATCAGTGTAAAATGGCTAATGAGCACTCTCTCATTGGAGATTGTGTTTAATAGGGAAACACTATTACATCACCAGTACAGTATAGCTCAGGCAATCTAAGACTGCTTTACTCTTAGACTGGAGAGGGTTTGAGGCAACTGACCTCCTGAGGACATGGCAAAAAAAAAAAAAAAAAAGATGTTTCCAGGACATGCTTCCTCTGCAGTTAGGGGTGAGTGGGAAAGGGTCAATGACTCACAAGGCTGAACCTACATTAGTAGAAAATGTTTTGGAACCACTTCTAGTATTTTTCTGCGTGGTGCTTAGAAAGAGCCAATATTTATATATTTATTTGCCAAATTTACATGGCCACCACCTCTTCACCAAAGAAAGTCCAGGAGATGAACAAAAAATAAAATAAAAATAAAAACACAGCATAAAACAACAGCCAATTAAAAACCCATTCAAGGTACCCTAAACAACTTTCCGGTAGAAAGTGAGAAAGTCTCCACCAGCGTAAACCAACAAACACCACATGCCGGGTTCTGTTAACATTTTGGCCACAATGTCTGAGGGAAAAGGCCCTTCAGAAGGCCAGCAGAATCAGGACCATCCAGGTTTCAGAAAGAAGACAGAGAACAACAGCGAAAGCAGGTTGCCTAGTCCTGCCAGCTGTTCCCCTTGCTTCACAGAGCAGGGCCACCCTGCTGGATCTGGTGGAACAGACAGAAACTACAGGTAGGAGATGAACAGTCCTACAAATAACCAGGACATGTAGGGCTTTAAAAATGACATCTGGCACTTTGAAACCTACTAAAAGTCAGTGCCACTCACAAAACAGTGGTGTCACACAAGTGTACTGTAAGAAGTCCAAAGCTGTATTTATTGCCGCTTTCTGTGCCAGTTAATGTTTCTGACTCACTTTGAAGGCTGCCCCACATAGGCCACTTTGTGATAATCCAAATAAGAAGTGATTAAGACAAGAGTGACTATGAGCCAATGCCTCCTGATCTACAGTAAGAATGGGTACAATTGGCACACAAGATGAATTTGTGTAAATGTGTTCTTGGTCACCACTGTTCTGGTACCTGCTTCTCAAGCATTGACCAAGAATTTTAAATAAAACATGTGGCTTCTAGATAGGGTTGGATCTGAATTTCTCATTAGAGAAGACTAGCTGTATTCAGGGCGAGGTGATGCCAATGAATTTGAATGAAATGAACTCCACTGAAGTGAGTTTGCAATTAGCATTTTCCACAGTGGTAAAGGAGTTGCCTTTATGATGCCCACAAACAGGAAAGAGAGATGTAACTCCTTCCAACTATTGTTCCCCTGCAACTGGTGTTTGGAGGCATAATGCCTAGAGGTACCTTTCAGTATTTTAGATTGGTGGTTACTGATAGCCCTTCACACATTTATCCCATTTTAAAGTCATCCAAGTTATTGGCCATCACTGTGTCTCATCGTGGTAATGAATTCCACAGGGCAATTATGTGTTTTGAGAAGAAGTGCTTTCTTCTGCCCATTTTAGATATCCCAGTCAACTTCCATGGCCTACGTTTTCTCTACTGTGCCTGATTTTATACATCTCAATCATATCCTCTGTCATTTCCCCCTTTTTCCCCAAGCTAACAAGTTCCAAAGATTTTAGCCTTTTCCTACAGGGATGATGTTTGAGACTTTTGATTATTTTTTGTCCTCTTCTGAACTTTTCCCACACTCTTTTATAACCTTTTTCAAGTGTGGTGACCAGAAATGTACAAAGCATTCCATAAATGTACAAAGCATAGATGTAGACTTACACGAGATTAGTTAAAATATTGGCATTTTTATTTTCAATCTTTCCTAATAATTGCAGACATGGAATGTCCTTTCTCACAGTTGCTGAACACCAAGTCCATTTCTTCATTAGATTAGCCACTAATATCTGAAGATCTTTTCCTCATTACAGGCAGATCAGGCCCTATCAATGTATACAAAGTTGTGTTTTAGAGGGCCTAACAAGCATTGTTTATGCTTATTTTAATGGAATGTCATTTCCTATTTGCTTGACCACTCATCCAGATCAAAAAGATCCTTCTGGAACATGTTTGCATTGGAAACAAATTCCTTATGTGTCTAATCACACTTGGCCAAATAAAGTATTCAAAACAAATTCAAAATCAATTCATAGTCATTTTTTATCCGTTTCATGAAAGGAAGTCCTCACTGCCACTAAGTTTACACAAAAACCTTTGATGAAGTACTGTACTTTGTCAAAGGGTTTTTGAAAAATCCAAACAGTGTCAATAAAGATCACCTCCATCCATCTGTCAACACTCAAAAGAGTCTAAAAGATTGGCAAAGCAGGATGTATCTTTGTAGAACCCATCCTAATTTTCATTCAGCAGGGCTCAATTCCTTAAGTCAGTTTTATTTTGATTAACATTTCTATGGAACTGCTGCATTCAGTTTTAAATATTGCTATTGGATACTTTCCAGTGTTTGGTCCTCTGGCCTTGTGCCTGATTTGAAAGAGAAATTATATAATTTTAGCAAAAGGTTAGCATTTTCACAGTTTTCTTTAAGGATTCTTGGATGGAAACATCAGGACCCCAATGATTTGTAACTACGCTAATCTCTCAGAATGTTCTAGAATATCTCCTTTCATTATTTCAAACTGATTTAGTTGTTCTAGTTTCCTCCCCAAGATAAGTTCTGATTCTGGTTCAGGTATTTGTCTCTTATCTTCTCTCATAAAGGCAGAAGCCAATCATCCATTCAATTTCTCCACAATCCCCATTCACATGGTGAGGACTGGTCATTCTAATGGCTGGTTTTCCACTTCCAGCATATTGAAAACATCCCTTTTCCCTTTCATGTTTTTTTTTTTTGCCTTACAGATAGTCCTTGCCCTATATTTGGTCATTTAGTGACCATTCAACATTACAATGGACCCCCTCCTCAAAAGGTACTTACAACTCAGATTTGAAGTTCTGACAGCTGCCCAATTCAGACACGTGACTGCATAGTGGGCACTCAGCAAACAGCCTGCATTTATGGCTGTTTTACATAGCCCTGTGGCCACATGACCACAATTTACAACATTTTTGCTGGAAATCAGCTTCTGATTGTTGACAAAAACTGTCCCTAACAAACAATGGGTTTGCTTAATGACTGTGGTGTTTGCTCAATGACAGCAGTGTTTTGCTTAATGACTGCGGCATTCATTTTATGACTGCCTCATTCACTTAAAGACTGCCACAAAAAAGGTGACCTGCTTAACAACTGGCAGAAAATAATGACCATAACTGTGGGCTCAATTAGTATCAAGGATAATCTTTACATTCTGAACAATCCCTTTTTTATTCTATATTAAATCGCTTACATGTTTTTTCCCCAGAGTCTGTCTGCCTTTTAGTTCTCCTCATTAGGATAAACTTCTTGCCATCTTTTTTGCCATGCTGGCTTCTTCCTAGGTAGGGTTGACCCTTCCTTCACTGTGGAATACATTCCAGTGAAGCCTCAGTGATTATAATTTTATAACCTCTGAGCATTATGAAGAGATTTATTCTTTTCCTCTCCCTTTCCTCGGCCTTTTACTCCGTTTTGCCATTTAACTGTTCAGGTATCTGGGTTGGTTGGTTTTTTTTGGCTAGCTGAAAGTGAGTGACATTTGGGCCTCCTCTGACCTGGATACAGGATTGATGAGGAGTCTGTCTGGTGCAAAATGTCCTGGAAATTAACTCCAGTAATTTTCAAGCAATTATTCTCTGGATGTTTGTAACAAGTTGCCAGAGTTGTAAGATTTTCTGGTATACAAATTGGATCTCTAGGCAGAAAGATAAATCAAATAAGAAAAGCGCAGAAAAGTGTGAAAGACTCTGCAATGTCTCCGATTGTCCTCAGGATGGGAACTTCAGCAACAAAAACGGTCGTTTCCTAGCCAGCTTTCCAGACTGTGCTGTACATGGCCCCTACCAATAAGTTTTTCACAGAGGCATCTCAGACTTAAGGGAGAAGCAGTATTCCTGGGTCATCATGGATTTTAAACATTGTTAAACAAGTGGACATAAGTCGTGGACTACCTATATTCTAAGAGTAGGGAGATAGAAATTCTTTCCACTTGGTTCTTACAAGAACAGCCTTTCATCATGCTCAGGCTCATGTGAAGAAGACACAGGCCATAAGGGGAGGAAAGGGCAGGGAGAACTTTGTATCTGGTGGAAATTGTAGTTCCAGACAAAACCGAGTTTGTTATCCTGTCCAGCTTATTAAGAACTTTGATTTCTAGAGAATTAATACATTGAAGACATAAATGAAATACTGTATACAGTGGAGATCTAAAGTCCAGCTTGGCAATGTGTGATCTTTGGATCGGTAATGAAGTCTCTATGTCAGAGATCTTAGAACCAACATGTCAGGTGAGATAACAACATGACATGTCTATGGGGATTCTCAGTCATCCATCCATCCATCCAAGACCGAGTGGCTGTGCTTTTTGGCGCCCAGATACAGCCAGCTTAAATTATCGCTGGCCGTGGGGGGGACACTCTGTCCCCCACGGAAGGGGCTTGCAATTTGGGCGTCCTCCTGGATGTACGGCTGTCATTGGACAATCACATCGCAGCCATCTCCAGGGGGGCCTTTTATCAGGTCCGTAGGATAGCCCAGTTGCGACACTTTCTGGATTGGGACGCTCTTCGCACGGTCACTTCTGCCCTGGTGACTTCCCGTCTGGATTATGCCAATGCTGTCTACATGGGGCTCCCCTTGAAAAGCATCCGGAGGCTGCACTTGGTTCAGAATGTGGCCGCGTGGGTAATTATGGGAGCCTCTAGGAGCTCCCACGTTACACCCTTCCTGCGTGAGCTGCACTGGCTTCCTGTGGTCTTCCGGGTGCAGTTCAAGGTGTTGGTGCTTACCTTTAAAGCGCTCCATGGCTTGGGACCCGGGTACTTACGGGACC
>JAEANM010029758.1:0-10126 GCA_017656035.1 Myanophis thanlyinensis | reverse complement strand
CAGCAAGAGAGCACAGATCGAAACCGTGGACGATCGCGGATTCCGACCTGCCGGCGAAGAAGCCAAACAGGAAGTCCGGTTTGATGGGTTTGATGTACTGTACAATAGCAAGCATTATTATGATGAGGTGATATACAAATATGTATTTATGTATTTATTTTCTATATATGGTTAACTATAATAATTTACCATGGCCAGTGTGTTGACTGAAATGTATAATAGAGTTAGGATTTAAGGATAAGTAAGACAAACATTATACAGTATGGTCTATGTTGCAATGCAATATAATGGCAAAACATATATTTATGTTGTACATGCATGATTGAATTGATTCTTTGAGATTTAATGTACTTCTATTATGATGCAATTCAAACAAAGTCAAATTAAATAAAAAAAATATTTCAATCACAGGTCAGAAAATTTATGAAGTAACAGAATTGTCCAGAGTTATTATCCTTATGGCATATAATAACTGATTTAATGCAGGTGGACACATGCAAACATATATAAAATCAGCATTTAAATCATTTTTCTAGAAGTTCATTTGAATGAAAGATGGATTATTTTTGGAAAGAGGGGGGTTGGAACAACCAGATATCAAATTGTATTTTGATGCATGCTGCTTGATCTGGGCAAAAGAATGGGTGAGTTTACAAAACAAGAGGTTACTTGAATTAGAGGGACATGATTTAAGGTTTGGATGGCATGGCTACTTATGGTATGACAAAAGTAAAGTTAATATTGATTTTAATAACCGTTTGTTAGATGTGCCATACTATGAGTTTGGAATAAACATAAAGAATGTTTCTTTATGAAGTTGCCTCTCTGGGTGTCACCCCAGGAAGTTTTTTTAAGAAAAGAGATGGTGGCAAAGCCAGATTGGTTGTCTTATGGTAAAATTTTATCATTCAATTCTGGTGACCCAATACCAAAGCTGAGGGAAGAACTTGAATCAGAAAGTTATGTTTGCCATTGGTTTACTTACCAGCAACTGAAACAAAGGTTTAAATTGGATAAAAAGTGCTATGGATTTGATTTTGTTAAAAATGAATTGGAACTTTCACTATGCGACAAAGATGAACATATTATTGTTAAAATTTATAAAATGTTATTGAAACTAAACTTGGAAAATGAACATGTAAAACATTGTGTGATTCAGTGGGCAAGGAATTTTGGATATAATGTGATGCTTGAACAATGGGAAATATGTGGATGAAGGATTTAAAATTTACATTAAATTATAATTTAAAAAAGATTTTTTATAAGATTATGTATTGCTGGTATCTAACACCAGATAAGCTATCTAAGATGTATATAGATATGTCAAATGAATATTGGAAATGTAAGAATAAAGAAGGGGCTTTTTAATCACCCATTCAGATTATTATTATATTGCTAATTGATTATTGATTACACTCATTCTTTGCTAAATACACAAACATGTGTCATAAAAGATCTCCTAAAACATAGGACCAAAAATCATGAATTTGGGATTCAAAGAAGAAAATGACAAAATATGCACTGTGAAAATTTTGATAATACAAAGTAATTGTTCCTACTCATTAAAAGTAGAACAAGAAAAAGGTCAACCAACACAGTTATTAATCAAAAAGGTTCTGTGTAGAATTCCTTCCCTTTGATGGTTTTATCTCATATATCTTTAATTCAATGAATGGCAGATTGGTTTTTTAGTGTCCCCTTTTTTTAACCACAGCTCTATTAATGATTGTTCATTTAGTGATTTTCTGTAAAGATTTATGAGCTCACAGTGTACTTATTAGATCACTCATATCTTTAGCTTTTAATATAGGCATAAGAATTGTTTTGTTGCGAGTATAATGTAAGATACCTTATTTTAAATTGTCAATAAATATTAAAAGACCCTTCTGTTTAAAGGGGCCTTCTATCTATTCACGGAGTCATCAAGTCATAGAGTTGGATGGATTATTAAGTTTATTGTGTCTCACCCCTGCCTCAGTAAAAGAATCCAAATTAAAGCTCCCCAGAATAATAGCTATCTAGCTTTCTCTTGATCTTATCTAATGAAGGAGATTCCACCATATTTCTCTAATTGTATTCATGTATATAAATTTACCTTAGTGCTAGGAATTATTTTATAATATTCAATCAAAATTTGTCATCCTATAAACTAAATACTTTATTTAGCTATGGTGGCAGAGTGGTTATAATGCAGTACTGCAGGCTTCTCTCCTTCTGTGATAAGTAAAATGAGGACCCAGATTGTTGGGAGCAATATGCTGACTCTATAAACCATGTAGAGAGACACGTAAAGCACATGAAGTGGTATATAAGTCTAAGCACTATTGCTATTGCTATTTCAGGTCCAGTGTTATTGAAATAAGGAGAATCAGTCCTCACCTTCTTCTGTGTGAGATTCTTTCATGTATTTCAAGAATGCAATCTCATTCTCCCTTAGTCATCCTTAGTCAAGGCCAACATGGCCAACTGACTTCAATTTCTTTACATAGCATTTTGATCCTACTTCCCTGATTACTATCTACCTAGTCCTTCTCTGAAGCTGTTCCAAATTTATAAATTTAAACTCACAGTGTGATCTGACCAACAAAGAATAAGATAAACATTTTACTTTTCTTGGTTTGAAACTATCATGCTTTTTTGCTTACTTTATAATAAATTATTATTCCAAAATATTTTTTCACAACTACAAAGTCTGATATTATCTATCTACCTCAGTGGTGCAGTGGTTAGAATGCAGTACTGCAATACTTCTGCTGACTGCCGGTTCAAATCCCACTAGGCTCAAGGTTGACTCAGCCTTCTATCCTTCCGAGGTGGGTAAAATGAGGACCCAGATTATTGTGGGCAATGTGCTGACTCTGTAAACTGCTTAGAGATGGCTGGAAAGCACTATAAAGCAGTATATAAGTGCTATTGCTATTGATACCTTAAACCTGTACAGTACATTTAATTTCTGTTTCCTAAATGAAGAACTTTTAATTTGTCTCTGTACTATTTACTTGAGAGCTTAATCATTTTTAGTCTTCATTTTTATTCTGTATATGAAGGATCAAGTCACAAGGCCTTATTAATTTTTCATATTTTCAAAAAAAAAAAAAAGCAGAAAATAGGGATGAGCCAGGTAGCAATAAGTCATACATTTATAAAATCTAGTATTTACATGATTTGGATGCATATTGATGCAAACATGTTACTTGTGTAAGCTATATATGTTCTTTGTTTCCTTCTTAAAATCAAGGAGCAATAGAGTTGGAAGGGTCTGTTTGTACATCTACATCTAGTTTGCCAAAATCTAAATGAAATCACGTGACAGATGGCCACCCCCAATAGAAAATTGGTTATACAGTGAAACTGGTCTTACTATCAAGAATTTTTTAACCTGAATCTGATTTCTTATCTTTGATTCAGGAACAATATAAATGACTGACAAATGACAAATCAACCAACTAAGATTTGTACATAAATGTACTTTTTTTTACTGTGTCATCTGTATCAGAAATTCAGATTTATGCTCCTCAGCCCAAGCAGCCAGTTTTTACACAAATTTTCTTGGTTTAGCTAATTTACTTTGTTGAAAAACAGCCCTGACCATGACAGCTGGAGATTCTAAGTGCCATCACCCTAAATGTGAGAGAGGTCCAGGAAATCAAAATCTATTTTCCTGACACTTTAAGTTCAGAGGATAATAAAAAAAAAATGTGCTGATTTAGATGCTGACATCTAAACATGAGAATTTGGATATTATTGCAGAAATGAGCTGCAAAGTTTAGGAGAAAATATGATATGTTCTCCAAAGCTTTATTATTAACCTCTTATTAACCTATATAACCTTATATAACCTCATTATTATTTACCTCATTTATGCCAATAAATCAGATTCAAGTTAAATTCTCTCTTTGTGTGCATCTGTGTGTGTGTACATTGAATTATATTGATGCTCTGTTATTTAGTATTATCCTTTTCCAAGGAATCCAATGCTATTTTTCCATCTCCTTAAACTCCTTAAAAATCTCTGTTTCCCCAAACCTATATGTGTGAAGAAGGGCTTTGCTCAAATCTGGTCTGGCTTTGAAATCCCTTTTGTACACCAAGACTTTTGTTTATCAACCAGTCCCTGTAAAACAGCCAGGAAGCTGCAAAGAGGTTTATTGGCTTTGGATTTAAAACTGGACACTTGGCCTATGACTGCAGCTTATCTGTTCCTTTAGAGTTTTAATTTGGCACTACCTCTAAAGACATGACTCAGTAGGCATCCTCTTATCTGTCCTCCAAGCATAACAAAATGTCCAAATGTATTAGTGAAACTAGGCCTCTTGCAGTCACATAGATTGAAGATATAATTTCTGGGCCCTTGGATTACTTTTTATAAAATTGATAAACCATTCCCACTGTTTCTGGTAACTGAACTGGCTCTGTGAGTGAAAAGCATTTTTTTTCTTTTTTCTTTCCCCTTTCTATTTAGATAGCCAAAGGTACAAAATATAAACTCTCCTTTTTAAAGAGATGCGATGTTTGAACCCTCTGAAGACTATGAAAAGGTTATCGGGCAACGCCACTGTATTAATAACACAACAAAAATTACCTGACTGAAATGGAGTGCCATTTTTTAAACAAATTATTTTGGAGGAAGTGAAATAATGGAAGTGCATCTGATTCATTTTACTAAATCACCAGCTCTCTAAAAAAAAAAATGTCATTGAGTTTGGCTTAAAATGATACTCTTCTAGACCAATATTTCACAGCGACGAAAAAGGTGTAAACTGGAAGTCATATAGAGCAAAATTGGAATGAAGCTTGGAGAGATTTATGTTTGCTTCTGAGGTTTTTTTTTTTTATTAAGGTTGCAACCACAGTATGTAAACAGTTTAGCATACATATGATAAAACTCATTGGTCTAAATTAAACCCAACTAAATGCATGCCAAAGTTCTTTTGAATATGTTTATCATTTCTTTAACTTTACTATGTGCCTGTCCAGTTTTTCTCTATTCATCAATGTACAGATAATTCAGATACACACATCAAGATAATTGCAGCAACATGAAGCATAGTTTGGCAATTAATGTTGCAATTAAAACTATAACATTGATGCAAATATGGATTTCCCATCTCCTTATAATTTAGTTAGGCACTTCCATCAATTCATTTTTTTTTCTTCTTATCTCCCTATACTAGCTTAGAATATGGGTACTGCATAGGGGGGAAGCAGAGAAATACAATTCAATATGCCAGTAATATGCCAACAGAAATCCTATAGTCAGACCAATATTCATCTGTTTGTTTACTTTAATTTCAACATTAAACTGAAAAACACAATCCATGCAATGTACAATTGGACAGTGATTGTATTGCTATGGAAGTGTTAACAAATTGAACACTAAGCTTCACACTCCATTTCTAAATCTGCTTTTTTTATTTATGTATAAGAATTCTGAGATTCAATTACCTCAAGAAATTCTTATTTTTCCACCCACTCACCCCCAGAGTCCCTAAAGTCTTATCAACACGTTATGTTTTAGAAATGTTACATCCTTTTCTGAATCTTCAGGCAATGTGTTTTATAGGTACGTGTGTAGGCAGCTTGAGGGGTTGTAAAAGTGCAAGGGAGGGAAGGAAATCTGTGTGGTAACCATTGTTAGCAACAGAACAGATCAAGTAACATGCTTAAAGCTTTGGAAGAAAAGAAAACTATTCCCCTAAAAAATAGAAAAGAAAAAACAGTGTTCTCAACTAATGAAAAGTGTGATAGATTCATTAGCACAATGGGGTGTCTGATTACATTTGTTGATACAAGATTAGTTTTTGTTGGCCTACAGTCAACAACCATCTCTGCTGAGCAGTCTACAAATTCTCAGCTCCTGGGCAGATGGAATGATTAGAGCCATTGACCTTAATGGAAATGTTTAGCTTACTGTTTTCTCCTCAATGCTCCCAGACATTTTGGTGCCTATGTAAGCACCAGACTGGCCAAAGTCACTCAGTATAAGTCATAAAACACTGTAACTGAAGGAAGTATTAAGTCTCTCACAGCTTCAGGGTGGTTGAGTTGGAAGTACAGTCCTTAATATCTTTAGTAGTGTTTATCATTCAGAGGCTGCTTCAACATTTCAGTTTTGATCTCCTTTATATTTCTGGTCTCTTTTAATTTTAATTAAACCTGTCATAAATTCTTCACTCAAATAATTTTCCCCATTCTCCTAGATACCAAATATTCATGCAAATATGAGGAAGATTAAACAAAGAAAGTTTCTAGGGATTAAAAGCAATCTATTCGCAACCACCTAAACTCCAGAGTCATCATAGTCCTCTTGTGAACAGGTTCATTTCACATTCAGTCATTTCTCTTTCTCTTCAAATGTTTGAGTTTGGCATTTAAGCAGAGTGGATGTCAGATGAATTCGTTTTAAATTTGACTTGCAATAAACCTTGTGGAGTTATGAACACTTCCGGGACATGATTTATTAATAAGAAAGTCTTAATACACAACATATCCATAGAGGTGGTGCCGTGGCTCAGTGGTTGTCGACTGGAAAAATGGCAGCCTGGCTTCGAGAACCGAGTGCCACATGATGAACTGAGTTCCCGTCCTCACCTCTGCTCCTGCCAACCTAGCTGTTTGAAAACATGCAATTGCAAGTAGATAAATAGGTACCACTAAAGTGGGACAGTAACAGCATACCGTGACATCATGCTGACCACATGGCCATGGAAATATCTTCAGGCAGAGCTGCCTCAATGATCTTGAAATGGAAATGAGCATCACCCCCTATAACCATGATGGTGAACATATATACATGATTGTTTACATATATATGAAGTAACCACCTACCCAATTACCTCCTTTCTTACCAACTACCTCCTTTCTTCAACTTATTCCCAACCTATTTCCTACCCTCCCATTCTGCCCTAACTTGCCTGTGGTCGTGAATGGCTGTGTAAGCATTTCACTGCATATTGTACTATGTATGATTGTGCATGTGACAAATAAAATTTGAATTTGAATTTGAAATGAGCACCACCCCTTATAACCATGATGGTGAACCTATGGAATGCGTGCCCCAATTGGCATGCAGAGCCATCTCTGCTGGCACACCAGCCATCACCCCAACTCACTGATTGTGCATGTGTGTGTGTGAATGACTCCTGTGTGACTGCGCATGCAAGCGATTCCCATGCAACTCCTGTGCATGTGCATACAACTCCTGCATGACTGTGCATACATGCATGACTCCCACACGATTGCACATGCATAGTGATTTCAGAGTGCACATACATGAAAGACATGCATGTGAATCACATATGTGAAAGACGTATGCACAAATCGCATGGAAGGTGCACGTGCACTCACATTCGGCACTCGGTGCTGAAAAGGTTTGCCACCCCTGCCCTATAATCAGCAATCATTAGCAGAGTAAAATCTGCAGGGTCTCTTTTACCTTTTTTCTAAAGGTATTGGAATTGAAGAATTCATGAATGGAAAAAAACATATACATAAATATGTTTGCGAGTATCTTTTAAGAAGAAGAAGCAGGAGGAATGGGCACAAATTTTTGTTCAGAAGCTTGCATTTAATCTGATAAATGGTTGGGAACCATGAAGATGAAAGATAAATATTGAAACAAATCAAATGCACATATACTACAGTAGTCTGTGCTGTATATTGAATCTGATTCTGGAAAGTTGTTTCAGAAAGCACAGGCATGTGAACATACTGTAGCAAAGTCACTCATTATAAGGAGTCATGTTTCTAGAATTGTGGTTGCTACTCCACAGTAAAAGGAAAATGAGTGTTATCAATAGTCAGATGTAAAAAATGTGTTTTGCCTGATTCCTTTTTGTAAACAGCTATATAACTTTTCTTTATCTGTTGTTGATTGCAGTTCTATAAGCATGGGAAAATTGATGGAACGCAGTGAATAGTAACAGTGACCGTGTAACAAAATGGCCAGGAATGAAAACAAACATATACGTCCCAGGATAATTTTGCAGGATCCAATCTGGGTCAATCACCAGGACTAGAAGTTTAGTCTTCTGAGATTTTGGACTCATGCTGGAGCCTATCCTGAGGGAACTTATCTGCAGCACACCCTGCTAGAGAGAATTTCCGTGAGGATAGACTCCAGCACAAGAGCAAAAGCTCAGAAAACTAAATGTGCAACCCAAATTGGATCCTGCAGGAAACATTTCACGCTTAAAATGTTCTCCAAAGTTTTCTGTCCGTTCCTTCTTTTTACCCATTTACTTTAAATCATAATAGTTTTCCTCAGTCTACTGGAAGATGTATTGACATAGAGCAATGATCCTATTTTTCACCATCATTGTTTTGTATTGAATATGTCAGTGAATGAACAGACATACTAAAAGATTAATATTATATAAGAAAGTCCACCCATTTTTGTGTATTAAGTTCTGATGTATAATAGGTCCTTTCTTTCAGCACACATTGGATTAATTTGACTTCTGTCATGTTGTACTTTGAAATGACTTAAGGTAATGTACTGGAAACAGACCCTCTTAGATTGCAGCTTAAGTGGGCCTGTCAAATTTTTCTTGAAGAAGGAAGTGCAAATTGCATCTTGTTTTAAAGCATGCTTTTTGAAGAAATGTGAAGTTCAAGGCTCACTATAAGGAAAAGTCACTGGAAGCCGCATCCATTCTGCACAGGAAAAAAAAATGTTAGCATGATAGCTAAAACTCTGCAAATTGGTTTTAAAGTTTTGTTTCTGAATTTTCAGAAACATGTGACAGCAGACCAACTGCTGGATTTTTTTTCACTTGCTTTTTAAAAAAAAAATCCCTATAATATAATTGGATTATTTTGGATGTGCCATCAAACTTTCTTACAAAGGAGAAAACCCTTTTTAAACACAAAAGGGATGTGTAAACATACCACATAAGAATCACATCAACTTTTCAGATTCAATGAAATATACTATAATATGCTAATCTTGGGATTTGTAGTGAAGGATATCTAAGGTAAAGGTAAAGGCTCCCCTCGCACATACGTGTTATTTGTTGCCGACTCTAGGGGTTGATGCTCATCTCTGTTTCTAAGCCAAAAAGCCAAATGACGATTCCATGGTCATGTGGCCAGCATGACTAAATGCCAAAGGTGCACAGAGCGCTGTTACCTTCCCACCAAGGTGGTCCCTATTTTTCTACTTGCATTTTTACATGTTTTCAAACTGCTAGGTTGGCAGAAGCTGAGGCAAGTAACAGGAGCTCACTCCATTATGCGGCCCTAGGGATTCGAACCGCTGAACTGACCACCTTTCTGATCGACAAGCTCAGCGTCTTAGCCACTGACCCACCGCATCCCCTGAAGGATATCTAGTGACTCCTTAAAGAACAACTGTTTGAGTAAAGGAAAAAAAACAGATTACATACTTGTAATTTCTATTATATCAAGTATCTCACTGAGACAATATGTTCTGGAAGGAAGATAGGACCTTAGGAAGGAAATTTTCTATTATCTTTTCTTCTTTTTTAAGGCTCATCAAGTTATAGACAATCATCTGGCCTTGGTCCAACAGCATGAGGTGAACTATATCTAAGATAACTGCATGATGGATGGATTTACTGATTATCTGTCAAGTCAGTATTGTCTCTTAACGATCGTATACATAGATTTTCTCTTTGATAATCTGTCCCTAACCTGGTTTTTCAGCTCTCCCAATAGTATACACATTGTTATTGTAACTAACTCCATCAACCTTAATGATGATTGCCTTCTTCTCTTTCCTTCCACTTTTCCAGCATTAGAGTCTTCTCTAGAGAGCTAGATATTTACATAATTTGTCCAAAGTAAAGATCAATTAAATATTAGAAAAATGTAAAAATGTGCTGCAAAGCAGAAAAGTCATGGAGACACTGGAGAAGATTACAATTGGAGCTTCATCTGAACAGGTGGAGCTGGAGATGAAATGAAACTCTGAATATTCTGAATTGTCTTAATATAAACAGATCCAAAATGGAGTCAAGAGAGGACATTTGGAATAATCCTAAATACTAATAACAGGTTACTATCAAATGTTTTATATGATATAAGTACATGGGTAGAATTTTTTTTCAATTGGCATTTATGGATTCAGTTACAGAAGAAGGAAGGAAGGAAGGAAGGAAGGAAG
>JAEANM010029757.1:0-10127 GCA_017656035.1 Myanophis thanlyinensis | reverse complement strand
ACATTTATTTGTTTGTTTGTTTGTTTGTTTGTTTTATATGCCATCTCTTTTATTTGTTTGTAAGGCAATACTGGCATTCTCTTGGCAGAAACACAAGAAGATAGAAAAACCAGTAACACAGAAGGAAGGAGGAGCAGATGATCTTGTTTTACAAAGAACTTACCGCTTTATGAAGTTTGCAAAAAGAATACGATGAGAATAACCCTGTTGCCGAATCCGAGCTGTTTCCAAAATTCCAGTGTATCGCAACTGAATCAATACTTTTTCTTTGTCATATTTGTTTGCCTGTCGATGGTTGTTTGGTTTAATACAACGAACAAAATGAGGCTGGCCAACAACCAGTTTGTACAACAAATCCATCAATGAGTTCTGAATGGAGATGATGGAAATAAAACATTTGGGATTCTTTTATAGACTCTATTTGCAAAAATTGATAAAGTTTCTGTTGGCAACATTTGAAATGTGCCTGGCTTAAAGAATAACCACAGGCGATTGTAAGTAAGAATGAATTAGCTGCAATAACTGAGAGAGCAGCTATAAATAATCCCTTGTTCTCACAAATATTTTAAACAATGCAAAACTGAGTGAAGATAATGTCAGGAAGAAGTAAATGTTTGGGGTTAGTGAACATATTTAGAAATACAATCAAGCTGCCACTTATGAAACACCAGTTAGAACCTTTCAGAATCTATGCTATCTCACCATTGGATTCTATATTTTTATTTAAACTTTTAAAAGAGATGCCATCATTAGTTGTTTTTTGGAATTCACAAATTCTAGCATTTACCTTTTAGTGACTAACAGTTACTAACAGTCACTAGTAGATCCATGTGTCCTTCTGCACTTGACTTGTTTTATTTTCAGATTCTTTTAATTGTCATGCTCCAAAATAAAATTCCAAACAGTAACAAATTCAAATAATGGTAGCTTTGCTTTAGAATACACTAATTTACTACTTCACTTAAAAAAAAATTAAAATAATATTTTAATGTCAGATGAAATATGGAGCCTGGCAAGCACCAAGAATAGGGCTTGCAGGCACAGCCTCTAGCCTATGACCTCCAGACTGCTTATCGTTGTTCTTGGCTTGATCAGTCAGCTGCCACAAAACAGCAGGAGAACAAAACTGGCAAAACGCTAAGTGAATTCATCCTATATAGTGAAGGAAGCACTATGTCAAAAATAAAATTAGCTGTACACCAAAGTGTAGAACTTAAACATGAAATAAAAACAATTTACCCATCTGGGAATGAGATGGATGACTCACTTTTCCTTGAATACATAAATAACTATGTGCCAAATGTACCATATTAGCAGGTAATGCTAAATGCCGTGTTTAAATTTCTGCCACATCTATGGCCTCAACTATTGACAAGAGATTATTTCTTTATGTCAAATGTAAATTTTCATTACTGGATTAAACTACAATTTATAATCCTAGGTTCTTTAGGCAAAGTTTACTTAAAGGGCAACCTAGAGACAGAATGTGCAGAATACACAAAACACACAGGAGAAAAGGAGAATTTTCAATTTGATTGCCTATGAGCTCTTTCCTATTCAGTACAATGTATTCATTGTTGAGAATTTTCTTGGGTTTTAAACTGTACACAGATCATAAAATTGTTTATCTTAGCTTCTTGATTGCATAGTATTATGCTTACAGTCATGTAGATTATAGTGATCTCTGATGTTAACTAAGCAAATTGGTTGTGGCTGATGTCTTAAGCTAACACATTGCATGTAGGGACTCTAGCACACATTCTTCCTATTATGTATTCCTAATGAGCAGAGAGAGAGATGTAATTGCCTCTTGGCAATTAATGGTGGTTGTGGCATAAAATGGTACTCAGACAGGTGTACTACAGTGGCTCAATGCAAATTCTTATTCAAAACAAAGCAGCTAATTGTGCAAGCACCAGGGTGCCTCCAAATAAAAGGGTAGAAACAATGTAATACTCTTGTAAGTGCATTATTCAAATGTAAATTTAAAAAGCATATTAATATGCTCCTTGAATGTATAATTACAATTTCAGTCCACATCACAAACCAAAAGCTATAATTGACATAATATTCAAATTCAACCAGGGTGATGAAAATCTATGGCAGGGACACATACACGGAATATCATGAATATGAAGATAACATGAAATATAACTAAATTCTAGTGTATTTTTTTCTCTGACTAAGAAGAGAAAGACACCTCTGAATTGAACTTGACTTCTGATGATTAAAGACCTCTATTTTTTAAAAAAATATTGAAGTTGTTTGGAAGTTATTTTTGGGTGGTGGTGGTATTTGTTTGATTTCCAAATTTACATTATCTTATAGCCTTGGGATTTTCTAGGAACCTCCAATCCGAGTCCTACCCAAGTCCAATCCAACTTAGCTTTTTAAATTTAGCCAAAGTAGATTCTATGTTTATTTCTCAAGAATGCCTATAGGCTTTGGTGGGACACAGACATATTTGAATTTATTGCTGTTTGGAATTTTATTTTGGAGCATGACAATTAAAAGAATCTGAAAATAAACCAAGTGTGGAAGGACACATGGATCTACTAGTAACTGTTAGTTGCTAACAGGTAAATGCTGGAATTTATGAATTCCAAAAGACAACTAATGATGGCATCTCTTTTAAAAGTTTAAATAAAGGTATATAATCCAATGATGAGATAGCATAGATTCTGAAAAGTTCACATATCACAAATGTTATTCTTTGAGTAATACTAAATAAAAATTAGAACCAATTGCTGCAGCCATCTCACTCAAGTGTTAAAATTGCCTTGAGATAATTAAGTAGTTATTAGGTTCATTTGTATCATTAGGAAAAATTTAGAGACTGTTTTAAGTAGCAGACAGGAACAGGCATTTAATTTTGTCCATCCATGGTCTTGTGCAGGGCCACTTAGATCAGTGTTTCTATCCCATCCAGGTAATGTGTCTTGAGTTACTGCCACAGTTTGATCATAGGCTATTCACTCGTTCACTATCAATAAGCAGATTTGTTTGTGCATGCATGCATCATGCCAATAGATCAGGGGTTTCCAACCGGTGATGCGAGACAATATTTCAGGGGGTGAGAAAACTTGGGTTTAGAAATTTCAAAATTATAGTGTATATTATATGCATATAATTATTTTTGTAAAAGTTGCAAGAATGTATCAGAAGCGTTCTAGGGGTGTGGGGTATAGAAAAGGTTAGATGGACAAAATCTCCACAAATTCAAGTTAATAGAAAATTAGCAGATTTAATAGCTATTTCAATAATAATGAATTGAAGTATTGCCCTAGTCTTTATATATTAAAATATTATTCTTTATGTATTAAAATAATATTCTAAAACATTAATATTAAATCTCCCCTTGCCCAACATCTGGCTGTCCTTTGCTCATTTCAGGAAAGTAAGGATAGTGAGATTTAGCTGGTATTGAGAGACGAGACTAGTACCAGAAAATCCTAAGGCTGAAGGCAGATTGAAAAGTTTAAAAAAGCTTCCCAGAAAGTGGAAATAGCAAAGAACCTCCATATTGATGCAGAGAAAAGTAATAGTGGTATCCATCTAGTTATCAAGAATTATGAATGAATCAAGTGGGAAAATTGACATCACATAATTAGAGAAAGTAGGGTGGATAGTTGCATGAATGACATGCATTAAAAATAAAATAAGTAATGTCTTACTCGGAAATAAGAAGCAACTGTTTGTGTTTTCGTATTGGTTGTTTCTCTTGGATGCATGGAAGCTTCCTGCTCATTCTGTATGATCAAGAAAGAAAAACGACACTGCTTATTAGTACAACAGCCAAAAGTAATTGAACCTGCCCAACAAAATGATCTTTTAAAGAACTCAGTTAAAAACTGTATGTACCCATTCTAAACTGTAGGTGCTGTTATTTCAGAAACAGAATAATTTATCATACTGTATATCTGGGAAAGCTGAACACTTTGATATAAGTGTTTGTCACAAATATAAAGAAAAAGCACATCTATCATTCCCTTATTTATTAAAACATCAGACATCTAATCATATTAATTACAATAGTACTAGTATGTATGTAGTTCTTTCAATAAACTTGGATGCAATTCTATAATTAAAATCTTTGTATTTTTTCTTTTTCAATACATTTTCTAGCAAGTTAGATTCTGTGAATTTAGTGGCACACACTCACTAGTAAAGATACCTATGGATGAGCATTATAGAAAATAACAATTGAGAATTAATTTAATTTACCCTCAACTCATTATAAAACCATAGCAGAAAGAAGAAATTGTTGGTTTTCCGATACAGAAGCAAAATGAATTGTACATTTCAAAGATATCCTGCTAAGAAATTACCCGAGTTTAGGAAAAAGACAACTCCCACCCCCACCCCTTAAGTATTAACAATTTGTCTACTGTAAAATCTGATTTAGATAGCAATCCAGGAACTCCTTTACTTTTATTTGGTTGACTGGATTCTGTGGTCTCCACTTCTGACAATTTATTGCATGCTTCCTCAGTGCCAAATTACCTGAGAGAGAGAAAAGATATCAGAAATTGGTAAAAATTGGCCACTTCCTGGATTAGAAGGGAACAAACAAATTTGGTCAATGCATTTACACAAAAAAGTTTTTCATGAAAATACCTTTTTATTATTTCAGTATTTGGCTCCTTCATGATTCATGGAACAGCCAATACCTAAAAGATGGTATCAATTACCTGATATCTTTCAAAAGAACTTTTAGAAAATAAGAATATCAATAAGAATGATTTCTAGTCTTTTTGTTGTTCCTACTTTTTGGGTCCTTGTTGTTCATACTTTTTGGGTCCTTGTTAAATGACGAAAAGAACACAATGATGTGTCTTTATTGTTTTTTAGTCCGTCTTTTGTCATACTGATATTTGCTTGAATTTTATTATAGGCTTTATATTACTTGGCTTTCAGGGTGCTGACTTTCAAAAATGCTGCAGCTGGAAAGATAACTAAGCATTTCTCACACATAAAAATAACATCTTGCGAACAATGGAAGATAGAAGCTGGCCTTCAAAATACGTAAGTTGTCCAGAAGTTCCTTATTTTCCTTTTATTTAAGAAAAAAAAAATCCTCCCAGATTCTTGGAAGATTGTGAGAAGATGAAGCATATATTTTTCATTTGTTCTTTTAATATTATTGTATAAATCAAATTTCTGAAGATCCTCCCCAATTTGTTTTCCATGGAACTTCCAAAGCCTTACACAGGTGGCTAAAATGGCTTACCCTAATTAGAAAGTACTGTACAATTTTAAAATGGCCTAGTGTGACGACATGCAATAAATGACGAACCAGTCTTAGACTTCATGAATGGTTCAGGAAACAGTGCATGGAAGCAATCCATGATGAAAATGAGAAAAGTATTTTATAGAGCTACTGTCACCTTTCTGAGCTGCGAAGAAAGAAGAAGCTCATTCTCTTAAGGAGCTAAGGACACATTCCATCGGGCAAGAAATGTGTACAACTGCAACTCTTTAAAAAGACACACCAAAGACAGCTTTCAGAACTGTTTCTAACATCTGTGCTCAAGGACTGCTCAATTTCTGTCTCTTCTTCCAATTTCTCAGAGAACAAGATCTCTGAGATTACAGTTGGATAATGGGCGAAAACTGTTCTTTCACCAAATGTGTGCTTTCTGATCACCAAAAGTTGTATTGCCAAATATGCCCTCATATATAATTTGGGATAAGAAACTGAAGAAGCAAATGAAAAGTATATCGGTTATCTTTTAAAAATATTAAAAAGTAAAAAGCAAATAAAACAACCATGCCCATTTAAATGTTCCTATTTGAAAATGCTAGTTCTGCCACTGAAAGTGGTGATGGCACTTGTACAACTTCATCTAGTATACCAATTGTTCTCCTTTCCTAGGTTGGTGGGCCCTTCAGAGAGTCACTCATGCCCAGGACATCTCATAACTGCCCTTGAAGATCACCTGAAAACTTCAAATAATACAGAATACAGTGGCACGGCCAGTGATTGACATATCTTGATATGCTTTGTGAGTTGCACTGGTTGCCAGTTTGCTTCCAGGTGTGATTTGATGTGTTGCTGTTACCTATAAAATCCTACATAAGGCAAAGGACCCTAATAGTTTGATTACACGAGAGACCTCCTATCTCTCACAGCATCTGCCCAACTGATCTTATCTGACATTATTCACCCATTCCAGCATCCTTCAGTTAAACCATTCTAACCTATCAAGACCCTGATAGCACCTGCACTCTTGAATGAGATTTGAATACTCCACTCCCATCTTTTACTAATATTTTGAAAAGCATTGAAGCCCAGGCTCTTCACCCAGGCCTTTGGTGAATATGAATAAAGACCTACCCTTTGTTCCTCCCCCCCCCCAAAAAAAAATCTGATTTTGTTATTATTCCTATCATCTTTTGCTCTTTTTTGTCTTGAGTTGTTTTCTTATTCTAAAAGTTTTTAACAATCTTTAAACTGTTCAAAGTTCCTTGGAGTTGGCCTGTAAATTTAAGTAAATTATTAATATTATTATTTAAAAGTTTCAAATATTAAACTATTTAACGCCAAATGAATTATCATAGCACCCTTTCCATAAAGTCAGAGTTATGTACAGTAGGTCAAACCTTCTATAATCCAAGGATTCCCTATAGTTAGAAAAAGCATATACAACACTTTCATGGAAAAATGAAAGCTTTTCTGGTTACTGAAATAATTAACAACTTGCATTTTTCAGTCTGTCCTCATAATTGCATTAAAATCAACAAATACTAAATCCTGCTGGCATATTTTTATATGGTATGTTGTAATAATCATGTTTCCTAATGGAAACAGATCTCTGAGGATCAGGGAATATACCTTGCAAAGAGCTAACTAAAAATGTCCAACACAAGACTCATTTCTATATTTTATAAGCATAAGAACAGCTTTGCTGAATAAGATGAAATGCCCATCCACATCACAAAAAATTGGGTTGCCCCAGATACATCTAAGAAACATCCAAGAGAGAAGGTTGACAAGCTTTTTTTTCTATTTCTATCAAGCTGTCTTAGATTTCAAACCCATTTCTCAGCATGCCAGCCAATTTCTGTCACAATACACAGCTACATAAGAACTTGGACAATGACTTGTCACCTTATTTTATTTTTCTTTATATTATGCAAAAATAAATCTTTTGACTTCATTTAATACCTATCATGGAAAATGATTCATCTACTTAGAGCAGCATAGTAAGATTGCAATTAAAATCAGAGCAGCAGGACCAATCAAAGAAATGGCAGTCCTGATTGGTTATGTTCAAGGAAGCATGTTTAGTGCCTGCCGATTAATGGCAAAATATATGATTTATTTCCCTTAGGTAATTTTATTTATTAGATTTATATCTCACCTTTTCTGCAAGAGTTCAAAGTGGAGTATATTATGAAGTCATACAGCCTTCAAACGTACTCCCATAACAGTATCATATGAGGTAGACAGAACTGAGAGGTAATTACTATTCTATATTCACCCAATAGGTGAATAATCCTCATTTAACAAAGGTGCTTTTTCAAGAGGCACCTGGACTTTGTTTTTCTTTGAAGATGTTCCACTTCTCATCCAAAAAGCTTCTTTAGAGAAACGTCTTCAAAGAAAAAATCAGAAAGTTCAATTGCCTCTTGAAAAAGTACCTTTGGGACAACCATGATCTGGATGAATGAGAATCTCCACAGACCCCATTTAACAACTACAATTAGGATTGGAATTTTCATCATTAAGTAAAAAGTTTGTTAGCTGAATTCTGTATCATTTAGTGATGGGAATTCTGGTAACCCTGAGTGCAATAATTAGGCCAGGACTGTACTGTTGTTTCACCACAATTTTATGTTTCTCTTGTTCTTCCATGCTCACCTCTGCTTCAACTCCTCCCTTGCCTACCTCCCCCCAATCTCTGCCCTTTAGCCTCCTTACATTCCACTGCCTATCACTTTTGCCACAGCTGACCTTCACTGTCTTCCTCCTGCTGCTGCTGAAGTTTGCCAAGGGAGTTGCTGGCTTTGTGAAGCAGTCATGTGGCCTCCCTGAAACCTCCATGCAGAGGACAGAAGAATATAGATGTGGGGGGGGGGGGACTTGAAGGGCACACAATGTGTGTAAATGTGGACAGACTGCCCAACATCTGAATTTTGATTGCATGATCTTGCAATATCTATTAACTTTGAGGACTGCTGTAGCTCTCATTCATTCAGTGCTGTTGTAACTTGAAACAGTTGTGGGAACAAATGGTTGTTAAACCAAGACTACCTATACATTTTTGCTTGCTGTAATTCAACACCAGCATTCACTACTGATTGTGTAGTGGTAGAATGTCATTCAGAGAAGAATTTGGTTTGTGAGTAAATGGCCTCAGGTTCAATTCAGTTCTATCAATTCTAAATAGGACTTTTTTTTTTATGAAGCACCTCCCACCCCATCCTGAAAGACAGGCCTGAAATACTGGAAAATTAGAAAACAGTGTGAACTACCCTTTCTCAATCTGATGCCTTTCAAATATGTCAAATAATGGTGAAGTACTAGCCTAATACACCTGTAGGACATTGGATCAGGATAGGATGCTGTAAACAATATTGAATCAAATACAACAATAGCCAATTCAGAATAAGGCTTTGTCTGATTTTTTTTTATCCTCTGAAAGTTGCAAGGATGTAATGACAGCTATAAAAAAGGGTAATGCATCAGTTTGATCCATATAGATGTTCCTAAGGGCAGGACACTTGAAAATCACAGCTAGGGAGCAGGGTCCTGGATAAGGTACCAATTACATGGCCTTCACTGATATTCCTTTATCGTGATAATCATGGTTGATAGCTCCTTCTATGCATTTCCATGAGGAAGCCACAAAATGGACAGACAGCAAAGCATACTGGACCTGGCAAATGCAAGGCAGGATTTATTACCTGTTTTGGTAAGAGGATGGGTTGCTAGCAGTCGAATCAAATTATTCTGAGAGGATCGCAGGAGTAGTACAATATCAGCTGGCAAAGTATCTCTGTTTTTGGCCAAGAACCCATTTACATTATAAAGAACCTGAATTAAAATATGAAAGGTCAGGAACTGTTATTCAATGCTATTTTTTTTCTTCAACTGCTTCTCTGTTCTTGAATTAGAAAAACAGAAGGTTCTTAGGAGAACAAGTAGACTGAATCTGCCCAAAATCAATAAATCATTAAAAAATTATAAAAAACAGGGAAGGTGATATTCAGCTAGAATATGAATAGACTGATTCACTTTGGAGGAGCATGAAGGAAATGTGATTACTGTACAGTCTGCTATTCATCTGAGTAGGCCATTACCAGCCTGCTACTCAAAAATCTACATACAATATACAAGGATGCTGTAAATGTGTGAGCAGGAGAGTAGGCCAGCACTCTCGGCAGAAGAATATGTGTATATGGCAAAAGGCCCTATACAGTATCTATGGTAACAAATACTGTATGTGCTTAAGGCTCTTCCTTAAGACTTTGAGATAAGTGTGACTTGAATTTCTATTCATAGGAAAGATTTACAGTTTGGTTCTTACTCATAGACAGTGAACTTGGGGCTACTGGGATGTGAAAAGTAATCTGTGGGTCTTTCTTTGAAGAAGAAGCTGTAGAAAAAGACATCCATTCTGATGCAATTACAAGCACACAGGTCAGTATTGTTGATCTACACATTCCAGTACAACGTTCCCCAAACAGTTTTCAAATTATACTGGATTTCAATTCAAATCCAAATCCAAATCATCATCACACACATCTATAGAGCGAGATCAAGCAGACTGTTTAGCTTTAACACAGGCTGTTCAGATTGGTAAATGTCTTTTATGCCAATTCAGCAAGAGCAGGATCACTATTCATATGAGAAGTAGCTTTAAGGCCTTTGTGACTCATGAAGTTGAATATACCATGAAATCTTGAGTACATAAAGGCAGTCACAATAGCAGTTTTGTATGAAATGGATCTCAGGCTCCAGACATATGTGGCAATGTTGTTAAAAGAGCTGGTTTCCAACTTCATAATCTATTATTTCTGTTTAGTGACTGCACTACTTATAAATTCTTTAAAGAAGACAGTGCGTTTCATGAGTGTTCTATGATCCTGGAAGAAGATTCTTTCTTTCTTTCTTACTTTCT
>JAEANM010029755.1:0-10127 GCA_017656035.1 Myanophis thanlyinensis | reverse complement strand
TCGCACCCGGAAGGCCACAGGAAGCCAGTGCAGCTCGCGCAGGAAAGATGTAACATGGGAGCTCCGAGGAGCCCCCATAATTACCCGCGCGGCTGCGGGAATAGAATAAATTCTAAATAAATAGAATAAAGGAAGGGGTAAGATTGGCACAAATAAATAGTAAAAGAAGATTGGACATAATAGTGAATTAAGAGATACAGACCACATTTACTGGCGCTATCTGAATGAAATATATTGGTCCTTGGGTTTTACTCAGTGGGTCAACAAGTGAAACAGTAAGGTCCAAAAAGTATAGTTAAATTGTATTATTTGACAGCTGGCCATTAAATGAGTAGGAATTTTTGTGACGTTTGTGAATCATAGAATGTAAGAGATGGGGAGGTTTGTAGATTATTTAATGTAACTGCTCCTCAGTGCAGGGACATTTACAGCTTCCCAAAGCTTCTCCAGCTTCTGTTTAAAAGATTCCAATGAAGCAATCCAGTAATCTCTCACCTGTTCTCTCATTAATTGTTACTATTCACAATGTGCAAGTAAATCTTTTCTTTATAGCCTAAACAAATCCAATCTCCCAGCCATTTCTTGTCAGGTTTCTTTCCCTTATAATCTTGTCTTTTTTCCCTGGATATTTTCAGTTCATTAATATTTTTTCCTAAAATGGTGTAAGAACTGGATGGTGTCATCTGATGTATACAGTATATAAAAGAATTTAGTCTTAGTCTTAACACTATATTTCTGCTGATGCAGCCTAAGACTGTTTTTATTTGTTATTTCTTTGTATCTGTATGATACTGTTCACTAAATTCAAATTGTAATACCGGATTCTTTTGTGCATATCCTGATGTCCTGCCCTGCCCTAAATTAATCTTAATGTTCATATTACAACTTGTTAATATCTTGCTAAATATTGATATCTTCAAACTTCTGTAGCTCTATCTTAGTCTGATCTGTAAATATACTGCAATTACTATCTTCATTTTCTGTTTGGTCTTGCTGTTTTATGTGATCTGCTATCCAGAGTCACTCAATGAGTTGGGAATGAGTTGATAAATGAGTAAAACATGTAATAATTGTATTTTCTAATTTCTTATTGTGCCATTTATAAATTCTCTATGCTGAACAGCCCATAGCTTAGATTGGAGCCTAGCAATACGCTCTTCAACATTTTCTCGTAGGTCACTGTGGAGCTGCAGACCTCTTGGTTACAATTGTTTAACCAACTCTATATCCATCTAATAGTAACTTATTCCCACTCACATTTGTTATCTTCCCTACTAGCATCTCACTTCAAATGTTCAAATTTGTTCAAGGTACACTGTTCAGGTCCCACTGTAAGCTAAATTGGTTATTCTGTCAGAAAAAGGAATCCGATTGATTTTAAATGCTTTACTCATTAACCTTGACTAGTTTGTTCACAAACAAAACGTTATGAAAAGTGTTAGCCTGCAGTCAGCCAGTTACCTATAATTGTTGGCATTGGTAACTGTAAGGGTGTCTCCGCAATAAACAGTAACATTTATTGGCTATAAGAATGGACTTATGTGATGCTATCAATGGTGCCACTTCATTTTATTTTCTGCTAGCAAGATCCTCTTTTTTCCCTCCCTTATACTGAACCCATTGTGCACTTACTGGAAACTTCAAGCAGAAGTTTGGTCAAAAGGGTTAAAGAACAAGCTTTAATTACACATTTCAACAAGGATAAGCAACAGACCTCTTTTAAAGCATGAGTTTGGACTACTCAGCTGCTAAGATGTATATCAGCAGTTTCATTGCAACCATTGTATACAAAGTATGAATCAGTATTTAGTTGAGAGAAGGATTATATAAAATGTGGAAGGTTCATTCAACATAGAGACACACCTACATCTTTTTCAGACTCACCCAAAGTTGCATATTTTGAGGGTTTGAAATAGACACTTCACACATAGATGGTGTAATTTCTATAGCTTGAATTAGCACTGGAGGCATAAGTATGAAGTATGGACTAGATTTATGTAATGCACGTATAGATTAAACTAATAGTTAACTATATAATAGTATTGTAGTCCAGAACTTCATGCTTTGTTACAAATTATCTTACCATTTCATTAGGGAAATGATTCATAGACCTATCAACAATCCGCTAATAATCTCCTTTTACCAGGAGTAATTAAGACCCTGATGTCTATTTCATATAAATATTAACTATATATGGCTATCAGCCATCTTTCAGCATGTTTTGAATCAGTGGCTGTCAAAAGTTGCGAAAATTTAAAAGCCATTTTGATAATAGCTTAAAAAATGGCAAAGATTTTGGAAACAGCTCCACTAAGGGTACCTCATTTTCAAGATCAACTGTGTTTGTTTCTGTTTGTGCGTTGTGCATTTTGTGTGTGTGTGTGTGTATGCTTGATCATCCAATGAGAAATCTCAGAAGAAAAATAAATCAAGCACTGTTTCTTCTGAAATGTTCAGAAGCCTTTCTATTTTTAGCACTATTGATACATGATGCAGGGTTCTGGCACACTTTATGTACTTTCCATTATGAAGTTATTTGTATTCATATTCCTTGCCTAAAGTAACCCATAAGTTAAACAAGTGATAAACAGATCTGCCATGCAGTGATCCACCTTAAAAAGCAGCATATTTCAAACCAGTCTATAAGGGTGGTCTCATTTTGGTTCTGACAGAAATCCTGAATAGATAGTCATAGTGATTGGGGTGGTTGGGATCACCAGATCTGGGGATATTCCAAATTCCCATCCTTATCTGGGATTGCACTTCCCCATTCGAATATAGTATAGAAGTGGAAATCTTCCTGGAAACAGTTCCTGCTCAGTGAGCAGGTGTTAGTTGTAGCTAGAAATATTTTTCCCCAACTTCAATTGGTATGCCAATTGCACTTTTTCTAGATTAGAGAACTCTTCAGACAGTTACTCATGCCCTTGTCACTTCATGACTTGACTACTACATTGTGCTGCCCTTGAAGACCACCCCCTCAGAAGCTTCAATTGCTCCAGAATGCAGTGACACAAGCAGCGATGGGCATGTCTCAGTATGCCTGTGTAAAATATCTGTTTTGTGAGTTGCACTGGTTGCCAGTTTGCTTTCAAGTGCGATTCAAGATGTTGGTTGCCACCCATAAAGCATTATATGGCTTAGATCCTAGTTACTTGACAGATTATCTGTGTCCCATTGTATCTGCCTGGCCAGTTTAATCTAGAAGAGTTAGTGTGCTCTGGATTCTGTTTATTAAACAATACAATCTGTCAGGACCCTGGAAGCATGCCTTCTCTGCAGCAGCATCTTACCCTTTGGAATTAAATTACCCCCCAAATTCAAATGGTTGCACCCCTACTGCTATTCCAATAACGGACTCTTCATTTGGGCCTTTGATAAGGATAATCAATGCCCTTTATTTTTTGTTGCTCTTCAGTTTCTTTTCTTTGGCATTGTTGTTCTGCCTTTTGCTATGTTGTGTGTGGGGTGGTGGGGGACAGTTGTATGTGTTTATTTATATTTTAAAATGTTTTTAACAATTGTAAACCACCTAGAGTTATTGGGAGTTGGGGACATATTTGTTAGTGAATTCTGTCTTCTTCATCAACTTCTGACCACCCATATTTCAACTTTTGTTGCTGACTATTTCTAGTCATTGTATTGTTTTCATTGGGTCTATGACAACTCACCATGGCCAACTCGCTGCAACCCACTCACCGCGGCTAACTCACTGTGGCCAACGTGCCATGGCCAACTCATTGCGGGACCACTCTCCACAGGATAAGAGTTACACTAATATCAAAGAAATGGTGGAACAGAATAATTGAAGGATAAAAAAAGGAGGGACAAAATGAAATGTGAATGACAAAAATTAATAAAAAAAATTATTTTAAATAATTAAATTGACTTGTTGAATTGTCCTGTGGTGAGTTGACTATGGCGAGTTGTCCCTGGGTAAGTTGTCTGGAGCAAGTTGGCCATGTGAATTGGCTGTGGCAAACTAGCTGTGGTGAGTTGGCCGGGGCAAACTGGCCACAGCAAGTTGTTGTACCATTCTGGTTTTCATCTATCTCTAGAAGAGTTGGTCTCTAGTGAATCGTGAATGATTTCAAATATATGTTGCTTTGGAAAGGATGAATTAGAAAGTAGTTTTAGGCATTGAGCTGTTTTTGAACTTTCCTTGTACAGACAGATAACACTGCAAAAATCTGATGCCCATGAGATTATGCCCAGTAGCCTATGAGCATAATCTAGAAGACTACGTTAGAAAAGTGCTCCAATATCTCTACAATAGTTCTATGAAGCTCCCTCACAAAATGTATGCATACTTGTTTGCATGCATATTTTCAAGGAGTAGAAGGACTAAATTAAAGAATTCCCATTAATGTTATCACGAGTTAAGGTTTTCTTCTTGTTTCCCATTTCTAGCAATGACTGTAAGATATTCTTCTGTTCAGAATGGATTCTGTTCTATGCTGATCTCATAGGACTTTATATCCCACAGTATTCATCTCTTACCTTCTAATAATCCTGCCTGGGTTTCAACCTAATCTCCTACACAACTGGATAGAAACCCACATTCTTGGAAGCTGAAAATGCCTATGCCTTTTTAAACAAAAATGTTTTTTTTTTCAACAGGAAGTCCAAATTTGGGCAATATGTCATAGTACCAGTTTGAAAACTCATACCTGCTCTTCATGGAGTCAGGGCTAATTGTGGGTAGTGCTTTGCAGACTTTCAAAAACAAAAGTGAACTGCATATTCTTTGTATTTATCTTATCTTTGCAGTTTTGTATGTGAATATATGTCTGAGCATGCATATTTCATTTTCATTTGTTAGAAATATGGGTTATGAAACATTCCTTGATTTAAATAGCTTGGATTTGATTGTAAAAACATTTTATGAATTTTTAAATTTTTAATCTCTTAAATGTCTGTGGAGATTCTTAGACATCCAGGTCATTGTTGTCCCAAAGGTGTTTTTTTCAAAAGACAACTAGAGTTTCTTTTTTTTTAATGAAGAACAGAAGAAGCTTCTTGGATGAGAAGTGAAATGTATTCTTTGTATGGAAAAAATGAAGTCCAGTTCCCTTAAAAAAAACCTTTGGGTTATCTCTTAAATGTACCAGACATTATAAAAATGTGAATTCTAATAGATGACTTGCTATTGCAAAAATAGAAATATGGGCTATTATCTTTTTTTTTTCTTACTGTATTACTAGACATTCTGTATTCTGTGATATGAAATTGAAAGACCTGATGGAACATAATTTTTAGCGAGATTATTTTTAATTTAATGAAAGTAATTTACAGAGCAATGCATACTTTAAAAATGAATCAGCAGAGCACTTCCCGCTATTAATTAAAACAGCTATGAAAGCCTGACAAAAAAAGGTCACTATTTTAAATATCACATTGAAAATATGCTGCTTTAATAACATGAATAATTAAAACAGTGATGCTTTTGTCAGCCTTTCAAATAAGTCCGAAAAATGATGCATGTATTGTGATGAGTAGAAGATAGGAATTGGACTTGCATGAAGCCTGAAATACTTCTCTGGATATTTTTCAAAGTATGCACAGCCCTAATAGAATACTATTGTGATTTCATGCTGTTTCAGGTTAGTGAGGATCAAATACATACTAGAGGAAAATTGCCATTTAATGTATTCCAGATAGTGCTGCTTCAGCTTTGATTATTGTCATTTGTACAGAATATGGGATTTTAGAGTATTTTACTTGATACTTTATAATACCATCAATATGTATTGTATTCTAGAAAAAGTAGAATCATGCTTACCTAGTAATTCAGAATTATTAAAATATTGCTCCCATATGACTGTGTCATTGAGTTGCAATGCAGAAGCAGGTAAAAGACATCTTTTGGAACAGCCTATGTCCGTGATGGCGAACCTATGGCATGGGTGCCACAGATGGCACAAGGAGCCATCTTGCTGGGCACACAAGCTGTTAGCCAACTTACCTCCAGCTGAGCATGCACATTGACTGCACATGCACGCGTGCGCAATTGCAGAGACCCAGCTGGTCTTTGGAGATCTCCTGCACATGCACAGGTGATTGCTCATGTGTGCATTAGAGCCTGTGCGCAGCACACATGCATTGCATGTGCAAGCTGCATGCATGCACATATGGTGCAATTGCACATGCGCACATGGAGGAGCTGCGCACGCGCAAAGCACATACTTTTCGGCACTCAGTAAGTAAAAAGTTCGCCACCACTGGCCTATGTTCTTCCTTGATATTTTCCTTAGCTTGCTTAAATATTAAATGAAGTGAGGGATTTTCTTTTAACTTTTGGTGGATCATAACTAAAATACTCAGCAGTGGTAGTGCTGCTTTTCTGTTTGAAATTGGTATCTTTTGTTTTTTTTAATGGGAATATTTTTAATGATATAAGGCCATGATGGTGAACCTATGACACACATACCCCAGTTGGTACTCAGAGCCATCTCTGCCAGCATGTCAGCCATCACCCCAACCCACTAACTGCAGATGCATTTGTGTGTGCGACTCCTGCGTGACTGTGCATGCATGCATCTCCTGCATGACTACGCATGTGCCCAAGACTTCCTGCATGATTGCGCATGTGTACAAGACTCCTGTGTGACTGCAGCATGCACATGCGCAAGAGTGAGTGTGAATCATGCATGCGCAAAAGATGTGCACACACACATGAATTGCACACCTGAAGTTGCACATGCACACGTGAGAACACACAAGCTCATATTTGGCACTCAGTGTCAAAAAGGGTTGCCACCACTGATACAAGGTATTATGGATGTTAATGAAAATATAGAATAGACACACATTGGGAAGAACAATCATTTTCATAAACATGCTTATTATTGCAGCAAACACGAGACACCATGTATTGTATGTCATGGTCCGAAATTATGAAGAACAGGTAGACTTTGGTATATGACAGTAATGGAGCCTGCTATAAAATGGATTGTTTTAGGATCATAAGATGAATCAGTCATGTAACTGATTTTTATGATCTTTGGCAACAATTGTTGCGCAAACACCATATTTGTTAAACAAACCAATGATTTACCATGGATGCAGTTTGCCAAAAACTGGAAATGCTGATATTTGGCAAAGCCATAATAAAACATTGTCATATGGGATACTAAAGACAGCCATAAATGCAACTACATTGCCAAATGTCTGAAGTTTGGTTTTTGTGGTTGCAGAGGCAGATAGTTGGAACTTCAAATCTGGACCGTAAATGCCCTTTTTCGTAACTTTGAATGGTCACTAAGTGATTGGTTGTAAATTGAGGACTACCTGTAGTAATAATACATGACAGCTAATGATAGGTTACAAGTATGGACAGTCTGCTTCAAATCTACCTTCAGCTATGGAAGTTTCTTTCTAGCTAACATTGGCCAGTGCAACATGCCTCTAAGCTACATTCAGCTTGGTAGAAAGAAAAATAAAGACATAGAAACTTGACAATATAAAAAGATCTATCGATCAATCGAGTCTGTCCTTTGGAGTTTTTTTGAATTATTTTTATTTTGTATTACTTTTTATTTATTTATTTTACTTTCGTTATGTTTATCCCACACATGTTTAAACTCAATTACTGATTACTGACCCATTACCTACATTGGATGTTGGTTCTAAGCTTCTACTATCGTTTATTTGAAATAATACTTTCTAACATTACTTTAAAAAAGATATTAAATCTAATAATAGTAATAATACCATCAAAAGACAGCACAATAATTATTTCTAACTCTTGAAAAATGGACCACTGTCTGCATAGTTTATTTCCTTTCTCTTAAAAGCAAATAATTTCTATTCTTTGACATCTCCATAATACCACAGCTATTGTGTCCTTTCTGATCCCGCATGAAATTGACAATCCTGTAGCAGCTGCCAAACTGTTGCTACCGGACTGTTGTCCCTAAAGCATGCCTGTACTAGCATACTAAATGGCAAATTGAGCCAATGGGGACCTATTGCTTGTATTGTATTCTCATAGTTGTATACACTTGTTTGTGCATGTTCCCACTTAATGCCAGTAAAGATTTTTATAGCCAGATTGGTTAGCCTTATAAGAATAATACTTAAGCAGTTAAAAGTTTAAGCTACAAGCCCTTATTTCTTAGTCTTCTAATTCTGGCATTAGTCTGTAAGTACTGTGCTACATTATGCCTTTGAACTCAGGGAAACTTATTCATCATACTTAAAACTATGGTATACTGGCACAAAACTAGATTATTTATAAATTATGGGAAATGTATTTATATAGAGTACAGCTTCCAAACAACTCTCCTGTGCATTTTTGGCTCTTCCAGTGCAAATAAAAAGAATAGATTATCCGGAGCTGGTTACCATCTGGTTACATTGTTATTTTTTTTGCTAACATAGTGATCAAAAACAGTTATATAGTCCTTTAAAAGATACAAGCTTTTGATGTGCAGTGGCTCCTTAGATACATGTATGTGCTGTACTGTATATGAAATGAAATATTTTGGATTCACTGTTGCTAGATCTTTTTTTTTAAATGTAGTAAAGCAAGGGTTTGACTTAAATGTTGCAAGAACCTAAGCTTAGCTTTTCTAAAATTTTGCATCTTGTATCTTCCAGCCTGAGAATGTCACCAGAAAGCCAGGAACCATACGGATCAGAATGCTAACTTTGAATTTGATTGATGCAGATTCAAATCTAATTTAGCCCTACATTTCAGATTGTTAGAAGTTAGCACCCAGCACTCCTAGAAAAAATGAAATATTCCAGGAAATATTAAGAGGCAGAATATTTCCGCTAAAAGAGAAGTAGAAATCTTAAGACTGAAACTCAGCCCCAGCCTCCGCCCTTCAGCAAATACTTTGGTTATTTGGAATAGACTGAGGTAGCTTTATTTACAACATAAAAGGCCCTCACCCTCAGGTCATTATGGGATTGTCCAACTGTCTACATGCCACAGACAAAAGCTTCAACCAAATTTGAATCATAACCCATAGCTACATGAAAGTCTGACAACCAATCAGGATACTTGCCCTTGCCACAGGAACAGGAAACGAGGCCATAGCCCAAGAGGGTATAAATCTAGTCCTCTCCCTCACTTTCTTCCCTTGTTTTCACCAGGGACTTCAAGCCTGCTCCACCAATAAACCATCCTTCCAAGAAGTCTCCATGTCTCCAGTGTTTTTCTCCCCTACTTGGAACAGAATCCACATGGACATTTCTTCCAACAAGATAGTTAAACATGCCACCAGTCCTATGGCCTTAAGACTGAGAAGCCAGAAGATTGAAAAAAATGTTCATTTGAACCTTCCCACATTACTTTCCACTGTACCCTGCATCAGTTATTCTGTTTCCTTTTCTTGGAAGAAATGTCCATCTGGGTTCAGTTCCAAGTGGGGATAGACACTGGAAACATGGCTATTTGGAAAGATGGTTTATTGAACAGGTTCACATCATTTGCGGTCCTGGGCAAAAAGGGCACACAGAGTGGAGAGAGGGATAGATTTATACCCTCTCTTGAGCTAGGACCTTGCTTCCTGTTCCTGTGCAAGGGCAAGTCTCTGGATTGGTTGTAGGCTCCCATGGCCATGGGTCATAATTCAAATTTGGTTGAAGGTTTTGGGCTTTCTTTATGCCTTGTGGTGAGTTGGGTAATCCCACCATGTCCTGAGGGTGAAGGTCTTTTGTGTTGTAGATGAAGCTAGCCCAGTCTTTTGTCTCGCAGATAGGTTGGTATCCAAATAGCTGCTGGAGCTATTAACAAAGGTGGGGGCTGCTTTCCAAGAGCATGTTTCTCCTTCAGGTAAATACATTCTGCCTTTTTAATATTTCCTAGAATATTTCATTCTTGTAGGAGAGGGGCGGGTGCTAACTTCCTACACTTTCAAGGGGAGAGTGCAGAGCAAAACTCAAAATGGCGATATCAGCCTTTGGGCCATTGGTCAGCAGATGGTTCTACTGCCTTAAAAGACAGGTATTATTATACTCTTAACAATTATTCTAATAACAAAGCATGTTTTTAGGGGTCTCCCAAAACCCAGGCAGCGTTTTTGTCCACCCTAGTTCATACATAAACCGGGTGAAGGAAATCATTAAAAAGGGGGGGGGGGGTCATCTATAATGCAGTTCATCTATAATGCCAGTTT
>JAEANM010029754.1:0-10127 GCA_017656035.1 Myanophis thanlyinensis | reverse complement strand
CAAAAGCTGGCTGAGGGATTCTGGGAGTTGAAGTCCACAAGTCACAAAATGGCCAAGTTTGCCCACCCCTGAACTAGCCTGCCAGGGGATTCTAATCTGGGCAAATCACTTGAGTATGATTACTATCATATTTACTCCCCATTCCCCATTCTTCCTACTTGGGTTTTACCAAGGAGATCTAAGGAGAGTTATATTTAACTCATGCACTTAAAGTAAGCTCTTAAGCACAAATATTATTTTTCTCTTACTCTGCTGTCAAGCTACGGTTAAAATCACTCTGTTTCATCATGTGTATAAGAACTTGTGTTTACCATAACATCAGCCATTGACTAAGAAAATCTTTTTAAGAACTATTATTTACTTTATTATAATGTCTTGGGAAAAAGGAGGAGGAAATTATCCAAACCACAGATCCTAAATCTTGGTATGGATTCTAACAAACTCCTCATCCAATGTTTCCCATTATAAAGAACAAGAGGGATTTTTTTTCTTTTAATCAAAATGTCCTTAGTTTATGAATGCTAGCAACCATATATTTATTGTATTAAGCATTTATTCAAACTAATTTAGAACTACAGTAAACTCTGCTGTCTACAAAGAGGTTTGAAATGTTCCTGCTTGACAAGAAACAAATACAGTTTGGTTCTCCACATTAGAGGGACCACACTGTCCTTGACCATACCATGTGTCAACTCTACACAATGTGGAGTTAACCTATTTTGAAAGGAAGTAGGTTGAGAAAGATTGCCTCATACCCACAGCGGATAAATTACAAAGAAATTCCAGTTCATTTTCCATGGATTACAAGAGGAATTATAGACCATGAGGACTGCTGGCAGGGAATATTCAAGAACAAGGAGTGGCCTGACAGAAGGCAGCCAGACTGCGTCATTGGTGCCCTGAGGCCTCGCATGCTAAGCTGTGGTGTTCTCTGGGAATCCCCGCTCATCCTGCTACTCCTGGGCTGTCCGGACAATGACAACAGGGAGGTGAGGCTTGGGCAGAGAGAGTGGCCCAGTTGTCCTGCCATGGGGATGCCTCTATTAGGCATAGTGTGAACAAAACAACAAGAAAGAAGACCTTTCTGCTAGACAAAGGAAAACTCTTTCAGGCAAGGAAAGAGAAGGGAGTACAAATGAGAAAAGAAGGAAGGAAGGGAATATATTTCTGTTCAACAAAGCAGAGAAGGAAAGCAAAGCAGAATTTTGGAAGATCATAGTGGAATGGGTTTCTGCCCTTATTCTTTATATAGTCTTGAAAATATATTACATACCAACCAGAAAAAACAAGAATTAAGGGTTCTAATTAATGAAAAACCGACAGCCATGTGGCTATAGTGGAATAGCTATTTCACAAGTACTTGTTCTGATTTATTACCTCTGCCAGATTGCTACCACAATCCAGTTTCTTAAGGGGCCTCTTTGAAGACTTTTCTTTAGATAGAACATTTCTATAAAGTCTCTCACATCAAAAACCTACATGTGGAAGGCAATGTTCACAGAACATAAAGAACGTCTTGTTACATGCTATTTTCCATCCATTTTTTTATGAAGAAAAGAATGGCACAGAAAGCTATCCTTAAGCATTTTGTTTTGTTTCTGTTGTAACGGCTGATAGCTACCAATCCATATGGTCTTTGGGAAACTAGAAGATTGTCTATAAAGTATGAGCAAACTTGAGGAGAAATCCCTAGGAGGAAACAATGTTTGTTAATTCCCTTAGCTGCATGTTATTGTCTAGGAATAATTAAATTTAGCACCTCCATAATGACTACCCAGACAGGATTTCCCAAGAAAATAAAGAATCATCTATGATTAGACTGGTAGAGGAAAACAATATTTTTCAGAGTTTATTTTGACAGCACATTATATTCCCAGCATAAGAAGAAATCACCCGATGCCTCTTTACAAGTCTTTTTATAGAAGAACAAAACCACCATCTTTCACTTCAGAGCTGTAGAATCACTATTGTAGTGACAATCCAATTTAAGGATTAGATTTGTGTGGGGACCCAGTCATCACATCTTATTTAATGGACTTTGACTTAGCATGTGTGACCCGGTTTTGCCTGTAAGGAGGGTTCCAGCCTTCATTATAGGTAGAGAAGTAATAGGCCTGATATGTTGTAGACAATTAGGGCTTGGATTATAGCAAGATAGATATAAGTAAGACCACAGCAGATAGCATATCCTGCTCTGCAGGCCCCATTTAGTCTCTTAAATTATTTAAAGGGAACAGTCCATAAATATTTTTTAAAAATTTACCTGGCACAAAATATATATTCGTTGCAGTCCAATCAAATTCTAAATGGAATCCTAGAAGAACAGCTTTCACAGTAACAAGAATAATTAAATAAATGACAGAGACTGTACCTGCAGTGGGAAAAAGAAAATAATCGTATCTAGATATATTTAAACTAATGGATAGAGGAAAATTGTTCTTTAACATCTGTGAGACTTAGAACATTATGATTCAGCTTTTCTCTTTTATATTCTTCTTGTAAATCAATTTTAATAGTAACTAACTGAGATGAAATTATGGTACTTGACATCATATTCAACAATACCAAACTGGAACATAAGTTAGCAGGAGGATAAAATAATTTTAACCAAATTGTGATCTTAAAATCATTATTACTACTATTCCCATAATAATTCTCTGAAATCAAGGTTTTGGAGACTAGAAATTCTAGACAAAGTAACAAAACACAGATATGCTATAGTATTGCAGTATCTGTGCAAGATAAAGCAAGCATACAGTATTTTACACATCCATTTTCATAAACATGATCTGATACTCAAGTAGCATATTGCATTACTGCCTTGCTTTACAATATTTACAATATTTCAGAACAATATTGCTATACAACATATAATTTCACTTTATCTATTACTTTCATATTACTTTACCTATTACTTTCTTATAGGTGTTTATATTCTCCTTGCATACAGAGGAAAAAAACAGCATTTGAAAAACTGGAAACAAAATGAGCAAAAATATAAAGTCCTATGAATTTCTAAGCATTCACAGTCTTCTTTTAGTCTTTTACTAATTGGTGGAATATCTCCAGTTGGATAAAAAAAATAAGGTGAATGCAAAAAGTTTGAAACTTTTCTGTTATGGCTAAGGTAGACAATTTGTTCTTTGTTGCTTGGCTGATTCACAACTGGATTACTGATGTCTCTTTTTAAAGTTTAAAAAAACACAATTAGAGATGTCAACTAGCAAAAGTTAACCATTTTGAGGGATCATTAAACTTGATTAATTCTGGACGAAATTGCTTTCCAGTTACTGGAGAAAAAAAGAGTGGAGCAAATGTTATCTTCTTCCACAGTGGGAGCACTGTCATTATAAGGAAGTATTTTCCAGTGGAAAAAGAGGTTGAAGAATTAAAACAACATATGAAATCTTCCCCAACATTTGCTGCTCCAAGTTAATTCAAGGTCTGTTATTGCCCTGGCAAGTTATAAATTTCATGAGATGCTGAAAAATTGAAGCAAAGATCTTTTGTGTACTGAGGCCCACAACTAATAAGAAATTTATTGAGTCAAGATATCTAAAATAATCTATTTTGCATAATTTTGAATGACTATTACATACCTAATATGTTAAATTTGGCAAAGAAAGATGGAGACTTAAAATTCAACAGTAGAAGAATGATGGTTAAATAAAATGGAACGGTTTTGGATTTGTCCCACCACTTTTCAAAGTCCTCAAATCCAACAGCACTGGTAGAAGTAAATTCAAAAGTTTCATTTCCTGGCACTTTATGGCTACCGTCACTTGGACATATTACTGTAAAAATTAAAAAGGAAAGAAAATGATTGTTTAGCTTATCATTTGCACTTGAGTGATGATGGTGATGGTGAGAATTTTTGTGCTGGAAATCAAAGCTTGAACATTAGTTCAATGTTTCTCAATCTTGGTTGGCTGGAAAATGCCGGAGTTGAAGTCCACCCATCTTAAACTTGCCAAGGTTGGGAAACACGGCATGAATTAACCTCTTCCCAAAAAGCATAAGCAGTGCCCTGCTGGCCCAAATAGTCCTCTGTTCTTACAATGGCCAATCAGGAAAGTCCACTAGATTCCCTTCAGAGCAGCCTCACTGCCAGTAAGACAGCAAGCCATTCATTTATCCTATATGTCAAAGAATCCTTTATGTCTAAAGCAAAACAATAACCTGAGAATAAATTAATATGTGAACTCAAATCCATAGAAAAGAGTTTCAGGTAATGGTTAAGGCACCAGCTAGAAACCAGGAGATAGTGTTCTAGTTCTGCCTTAGACCCAGAGGCAGCCTTTGGACAGTCACTGACTTTCTTTGCCCTAGTAAGAAGTCAATGGCAAACCACTTCCAAAATCATGACAAGAAAACCATAGAGATTAGTCCAGGTATTTGCCAAGAGTCAACATTTGTGTAAGGGCACAAAAAACAGAAACATGGAAGCTCTGTTTATGCCAGGCTTACTTTTCTTTAAGAATGATCTCCATATTGTTTAGGTGCACACATAATTCTTACAGGTAAGAAATGCATATTGGGAGTGAGACTTCCTTTGCTTGGTGTCCTTCAGATAATTTAACTGCAGTTATTATCATTTCCAGACCACATGACCAAAGGCCTTGGGCTATGCTACCCAGAATGATGGGAGCTGCACTCCAGTAACACCGGAGCACCTCTTGGACAAATCCTTCATCATGCAAACTGCCCTTTTCATGCTGCCCTGTGGTTGTTAGGTCTCTGTCAAGGAAAGATGGGCTGTGCAATCTATAGAGTACTGCATTTCTTTAACATTTCATTTGTTGCAGCTCTGTAAATTCATACTCTCTTCTCCTATTCACCATTTGTTGCAATGAACAAGAGAAAAAGGATCAAGACAGCTACCAAAGGGTTATAGCTCTCCAGTGTACTGATAAGTTAGGTTGTCTCTAGATACATGTGCTGTCCATTAAAATGGTTGTTGATTTTATTTCACTCAAAACATTTCAGCAAGTTGGGCAGTGCTGTAATTTCCAGTGAAATCACCACTACTTTTGTTGCTCAGATCACTTTGAACTTCTTTCTACTGTTCCCGTTAGGGGTTGCCACAGTGAATCATCTTTTTCCACCTAACTCTATCCTTGGCATCCTCTACTCTCGCCCCAATTAACTTCATGTCCTCTTTTAGCACATCCATATAGCTCCTCTTTGGTCTTCCTCTTGATCTCTTGTCTGGCAGTTCCATCTCCAACATCCTTCTAACTTTGAACACTGACCAGTATTTTAATTGGCTAAGTCTAATGGTTGATCTCTTGCCTGGCATTTCCATCTCCAACGTAACTCCTTGCACAGAAAAGCTTGCTGGCAACTTTTTGCTTTCTAAGTTTCCCCAGAATTACTGGGGTTGCTTATGAGGAAGCAAACCTCTTTCCATTTTGTTGTAAGCCATAAATAGGGAATTGGTACTATCTCAGAATTAGCCACACAGCAAAGTATGTGTCTAGCCTGAGCTACAGTGTACCAGTGAACACATCCTTTGGGTGCATACCAATTGCAAAACACATGCACATCAGGAAGGCAGCTGAGTTGGCATTAGAATGAGAGCAATTACCACAATCCACAAGTACATTTAACAAGAAAGAAACTGCTAACCCTCTGCCATCTATCATATGCATAATTCCTTATATATATATTTGTTTTATAAGATTCCTAGTTTCTCTGAGTGTGTTTTCTCTTCCCCTTACTCCCAAATTTGTTTCCTTCTAGAGTGTTGCCTCAATTCTAACTTACTGAAACAAGTCCAAATTCTGCAAAGATGCCACGTAAGCTACAAAGTAATTTTTTTAGATCATTATTAGGAGCCAAGGGTACCAAACTGCAGGCTTGCAAGCAGTACATAAGCAGTGTGAAATTTTCACATGTGGTCATGTAAGGTTAGGTATAGCTCTGCATCTTAGTTAAAAGTGGGTTCTCCTGGATGTCAGCAAATTCCAGGATCAGTTTATTTATTTTTGATATTTCATAGCCCCCACAACTTGAAAGACTCTTACGTGAGCTACAACAAGTTCAAACTATAAATGCGATGGTAGGTTCATAATAGTATACTGCATTCACATCCAGAATTCTTTCCCTTTAACAACAGATTTCTGGTTTGCAGATAATACTTTGCACAAACACATCCAGCATTCTTTCCTTTAACTACAGATTTCTGGATTGTATACTTTGCACACAAAAGGGAAGATAACACAATTAAGCAACAGATCCAGACAATGGAACTCCAGAAGGAAAGATGCTTTCTGATATTTTAAGATATTTATTGTTTATTTAGCGTATGGCACATGTTAGCCAGGGATCACTGAGGTGGCCAGCTGCCTCTGTGAAAGGAATTTTTTTCGGGCAGTGTTATTTTTACCCGAGGGATGCCTGAATGCCAGTAGGCAATCGGAAGGGGAGGGGGCTCCTTTCTCGTCCCTACACGGTTTATTTGCTCACGGGAATTGAGCCGCTGAGCTATCTACCTCAGCAGTGTGCATGCCCAGCATCTTACCACAGCCCCCTTTAAGATATTAATACATATAAAGAAGAGTATATTCCTTTTACTGATTAAATTTGCCACCATTCATTTTATACAACTTTCCTATAGTTATGCAGTATTTTCCAAATGGGAATTTTGACTTTTATTTATGAAGTATATGACCATGATAAATATCTGTTTTGGTTTGATTTGACTTGACTCTCACAACTCCCCAGTATTCCAAAGATACCATGTTGGAAATTACTAAGTTAGATCTAAGTGGAAGACCGAAATCACATGGCTATAACAACTGTTTTCTGTGGCAGAAAGCTATCTTTTTGAGAATCTAGTATAAGATGTTATTATTCATGATTTATACAGAAAGTATGAACTAATTAGGACATTCATGGAAATTTCCCAACGCATTTTTTTTCATTCCATACTGGCCTTTCGCCTAGTTGGCTACAACTCCCTGAAGCACAAACCTTTGTAAGAATAAAATGGATGTAAAAGAATCATGAGCATTATTTTTCCAGTCTGTTTGTTCCATGCTATCTCTATAACTGTAGTGTTTGAGAGAAAATTAATAGCATTTCTGAAATTTATGTGAAGGGTAACACGTAATAAATAATGAAATAACATCAGGGTGGCTTTTAAAATAAGCTTTTAAAACTAAGATGTTTCTGATGTGAAACTATGATCCCTCTGTTCTGTACATGTCTCAATGCCATTTTTTCATTTTTTTTCTTTTTTCTTTAATTAGTTGCAACTCTTTTAAATATTGCTTAGCCTTTTGCCTTGATAAATATTTTGAATATTTAGTCAATTTTAAATTTCATGGAAGCATATTGGTTGAGCTCACATGTGGTACTATTCCAGGGTAGGCAACTTTTGAAAACAAGGACATATAGTATTACCTTGTGTCCCTATAGACCCATGATGGCAAACCCATGGCATGGGTGCCACAGATGGCACGCAGAGCCATCTTTTTGGGCACACAAGCTGTCCGGCCAACTTACCTCCAGCTGAGCATGCACATGCGATTGCACATGCATGCATGCGCAATTGCAGAGACCCAGCTGGTCTTCAGGTCTCTGCTGTGCATGTGCACGATTGCAGCAGGAAATCCAGCCAGTCTTTGGAACTCTCCTGCGGATGCACACATGATTGCTCATGTGTGCATGAGTGCCTGTGTGCAGTGTGAGTGCATTGCATGTGCAAAAGCTACATGCATGCGCAGATGCATGCGGTTGCACATGCAGTGCACATGGAGAAGCCGCATGCAAGGGTGGATGGTACGCTCAAAGCACATACTTTTCAGCACTCAGTAAGTAAAAGGTTCGCCACCATGCTATAGACTTTTTTAAAAGCTATAAAGTAAGATTGTTCTATTACCAGGATGAACAAAAGCAACATTTCTGGACCCTCTTTTTTGTTCTCATTCATCTTGTAGTCCAGAAGGGCTCTGTGCTAGGGGGTAAATTTCATGCCTTAAGATTTGCAGAAACCTATGGCACCTTTGTAATTCTCAATTGTTCGCTCAAGCAAATGAAAGATTCTTTATTTGAGGAAAGATTGTATTTAAAACTCTTCACCTGGAAAGGCAGAAGTTCTAAAAGTGTTTACACATGCATTATTACTACCCTCTACTACCATGCTTGAGAATATGAGTCAATGCAATACTGTGTGGTCTTCACTTATTATCTATCTGAAAGTAATACAATGTCATTTTATTGATTTATTGTTTAAGAATTATTTACTAAGCTTATTCCTCTCCATTTAGATTTAATCTATGAAGAACAGAAACATTTGCAGGGCTTACAAATGATTTTCCATCCCAAAAGCTTTACAATGTTGAAAAGGGGTGTATATTTATTGAAAATTTTGTCCTTAAGATAAACCAGACTCCAATATACTCGACCACTGCAACAGCAAGAAACATTTTTTCCAGTTTGCTTACCTCTATTGCTTCCATTTGTACCAGGAACTATTTCTGTTACATTAATATCATGAATATAATCTAAAAAAAATAAAGAAACTTACTTAAGGGCACAAAACAATATTCCAACTGTATTCCAAAAGAAATATGATTTAGAACATTCATAATATGTACTAAAAACAATGTAAAAAAATTAATGCAACTTCTGGAAAAACTGGATTTCTTTTTCATGAAATGTCTGCTTTTTTATCCAGCTTCAGGAGAATAACAGGATATAAGTACAAAGACTATGTTGAATCAACAGGTCCAAGATAAGACTTGAAATATCAGGTCAGAGAAAAAAGCTATCAATGTGGATGCTAGGAGTCGAAAATTGATAGCACATAACTAATCAGTTCAACGTATGGTGTATCTCAACTTCCATTGAAAAGTGGACTTTTGAAATATGGGGTGATTTGAATATTTTCTCATGAAATCTTAAAGGCACTGGAATAATAATGATATGGAAAGGGATAGTTATCCTTGACTTACAACTATTCATTTAGTGAACATCTGAAGTTACAACGGCACTGAAAAAAGTGACTTAGGACAGCTTTTCACACTTATGACTGTTACAGAATCCCCATGGTCACGTCAATCAAAATTCAGACTGGCAACTGGCATGTATTTATAAAGGTTGCAATACTGTATCTCGGGCTCATGTGATTAACTTTTGTGACTTTCTGACAAGCAAAGTCAATGGGGTAGTCAGAGTTACTTAACAATCGTGCTAACTTAACTTAGCAGCTACAATGATTCACTTAACAAATTCACTTAACAATGTTTCACTTGGCAAGAAAAGTCATAAAATAGAACAAAACTCGCTTAACAATTGTCTTACTTAGCAACAGAAATGTTGGGCTCAATTGTGGTCATAAGTCAAGGGCAATCTGTAATTTTATCTGTCTATGAAACATAACATCTAAATTACAATATTCCATTAGAAGAGAACAGAAACATCTTGAATTGGCTGAAACCAATATGGAAACTAAATATAAAAATAGCTTCACCTATGATTTAATAGTTATCCGACTGGCTCAGAAACTCATTGACACCAATTTTGGCCAAAATAAGGGAAAATTCAAAATATTTTACAGGTGACATTTAATGCCTAAAATGCTAGTAAAACTCCAGTACAAATTTTATGAGTTTGGAGAACAGAACGTCTAAGAAAAAGGTTCATTGCATCATATGTATGGTCTTGTAAAGTTATTGCACGTTGTATCAGGTTCTACACGGACCTATTTTTAAAAAAAATAATAGAAATCACACATTGCAACATAGAAAGTTGATATACTCTTATTGTTTGCAGTCAGACAGGTTAAAGTAGCAAGATTCTGGAGAACAGGAAAGAATCTGAGTATTTCCATATGGTGGAAAATATACTGGAAAATTCGTTAAATGGAAAAGTTAACCAATAAAACAGAATATGATTTTTACTTCACTGGTTTCAACATATATCCACAATAAAGGCATAATAATTGCCTATTAGCAAAATCCAGACTGCTAGACAATCTAATTAAAGGTTTAAGCATTTTGTTTCTGCATATACTCCATGGCGGGGGTCGGCAACCTCGGCTCTGGAGCCGCATGCGGCTCTTTTGGAGCTTTGCCGCGGCTCCGACAGCAGCTCCATGTGAGGAGGATTCCTCCGCTGGC
>JAEANM010029753.1:0-10127 GCA_017656035.1 Myanophis thanlyinensis | reverse complement strand
TTCATTCATTCATTCATTTCCTTTATTATTTTTACAAGTAACTCAAGGTAGCAAATCTATCCAACACATCTCCTCTCCTCCTATTTTCCCCACAACAACAACCCTGTGAGGTGGGTTGGGCAGAGAGAGAGAGGGGGGGAGAGGGGGGGACCTGCCAGCTTTCATGCCAAAGGCAGGACTAGAACTCACAGTCTCCTGGTTCCTAGGCCAGACCAAACTTAGTCATACTTAGTGATTTTCTATCTTATCTTCTTAGCACGTTTGTGAGTTCGCATCTGTATGTATGTACATCTGTAGTTGTGTGTGTGTGTGGTTTTGTGTGTCTGTGTGTGTGACAGAGAGAGAGACTGAATTTTGCCTCATTTTACAACCCTTATTGCTACAGTTGTTAAGTGAATCACTGTTAAATTAATGACCCAGTCATTAAGTGAATCCAGCTTTGCCATTGTTTGTCAAAAAGTCACAAAAAGGGACCACATGTGTAAAGGTAGTCCTTGACTCTGCAACCTCGGGACAGTGCAACCATCATAAATATGAATCAGTTGCCAAGCATCTGCATTTCGATCACCTGATCAAAAGTCATGTTGTTATATCTTTGAACGGTCATTAAATGAACTGCTTTAAGTCAAGGACTACTTATATATCTAACACAGTTTCTTGTTTTTTGTTTTCACTTTTGGGAGTACCAAACCAAAGTCATAAATACGGAGAAGCCAATTCGAGGATAAAGTCCTCACATTTTGAATAGGAAGTTTGCACAGTGAAATGAAAATAGTTGAGAAGTGGTATTCCTTAAATTTGAGGATCGGGAAAATAACTCCCATTTACAAAACGGCTCCCAATTTTTGCCACTCGTGAATGCCTTGTCAAATTTGGGGAAGCGGAAATTAACTTTCATTTTGGGATGCGTACAGCTCCTTATTATGTAAAAAATTATTATGGTTTTAGAGAGCTTGGATCCCACAGGACCCCATTTGGGTGAACAAGAATCATGAATGATGCAACGCGTCGTACAAGGTTGTCAGTTACTAGGCACAAAAGGCATATTTTGTGGCCTAAACATTAATGAAAAAGGTGAAGAAAATTGAAGCCGAATGAATAGGAAATGGAAATGCTAATTGTTCGGAGACAGATAATTGACACATAAAGCTATAATGAGTCTTTGCTGAACTACTCAGGAAGCTTTGATAGAAATTAGTTTTAAGGTTGTTACCAGGTTGGGTTGGGCTGACAGTGCCAGATGTGAACAAAGGAAAATATAAGAAGAGATGAGACTCTTAAGTTCTTTAGTTACCAAGAGCACGAAGTACGAAGGCTGGAAAATCAAAGCAGACAATAACAATAATTCAGAACTGTTGCTTGAAAAATAAACTTCATGTCATCCAGGTCAGAGCTGAAGAAGCTTCTTGGATGAGAAGCAAAACGCCTTCAAAGAAAAACAAGCAAGTCCAGTTGTCCCTTGAAAAAGCACCTTTGGGACATTCATGTTATCGTCAAATTCTCACAGATGCCCTTCTGCTAAAGCATCATGACTGGCAGGGTCTAGGAAGAATGCCTTCTCTGCGGTTGTCCATGCACTATGGACTATCCTTCCCCCCAGAAAAGAGGCAGGCACCCCACTCTCCTGGCCTTCGGTAAAGGGGGGAAACATGGCTCTGTGGCCTTGTGGAACTTGATGGATGATGCTCGCTTAGTCCATAGAACACAGAATAACAGAGTTGGGAGAGACCTCAACAGTCTTCTAGATCAGGGGTCTCCAACCTTGGCAACTTTATGATTTGTGGACTTCAATTCCCAGAATTCCTCAGCCAGCGCATGCGCCCGACTTTCCTGATCTTTGGTAAAGGGGTAAAAACATGGCTCTGTGGCCTTGTGGGACTTGATGGATAATGCTCACTTAGAACCTAGAACACAGAATAACAGAGTTGGAAGAGACCTAGACAGTCTTCCAGATCAGGGGTCTTCAACACTGGCAACTTTATGACTTGTGGACTTCAATTCCCAAAATTCCTCAGCCAGTGCATGCTGGCTGAGGAATTCTGGGAGTTAAAGTCCACAAGTCATAAAGTTGCCAAGGTTGGACACCACTGTTCTAGATCAACTCCCTGCTCAAGCAGAAAGACCCTATGCCAGTGGTGGTGAACCTTTTACTTACTGAGTGGCAAAAAGTACGCACTTTGCGTGAGCCATCCGACTTGTGTGCGGCTCCTCCACGTGCGCTGCATGTGCAACCACACCATCTGTGCATGCATGCAGCTCTTGTATGTGCAATGCACGTGTGCTGTGTGCAGACACTCACACACACATGATCAATCACACGTGCATGTGCAGGAGAGCTCCAAAGACCAGCTGGATTTCCTGCTGCAATCGTGCACATGCACAGTGGAGGCTCAAAGACCAGCTGGGTCTCTGCAATTGTGCATGCATGCATGCACAATCTCATGTGCATGCTCAGGAGGTAAGTTGGCTGACAGCTTGTATGCCTAGCAAGATGGCTCTGCGTGCCACCTGTGGCACCCATGCCATAGGTTCGTCATCACGGCCCTATGCCATACCAGACAAGCGATTGTCCAGTCTCTTCTTCAAAACCTCCAGTGTTGGAGAACTCATAATTTCTGAAGGCAAGTCCTTCCACTGATTAACAGTTCTGTCAGAAAAAGTTCTAACTCTCAGGAAATCAGAACCGTGTCATCAACCGTGTTACCTCCCAAAAAATAGTGTTGGTGCGTGTTTGGGAAGATGGGCTGGTTGTTATAGAATTAAACTAAAGTGTTCCATCTTCTAAGTTTTTATGTTGGCCTTGGGAATTGTAGTTCTAATGGGGAAATTCCTGTTTGGGATGAGAGGCTGATTTAACGTGGTGATATTCATTCTCACGTTTTATGTTTATAGCCTCTAAAGATAGAACTTTCGGACTGTGTTGGTTGGAGAACATTATAAACACATTATGAATAAAGTAAATGTGGACTACATGCTGCGTATGATTATGTGTGATGCCGTGACTGTGAATTTCCTCCAGCTTTTGTTATATCTTTGAACTGGCTTGAACTCTGAATTCTGCATGCAACAACAGTAGCAACAAAAGAAGACTTGACGTTTGCAAAACTTGAAAGCGTCTCATTTCAGTGGTAGAAATGTGACATCTAGGCCTCTGCGTGTGAAAGGCTGGATTTTATAATGCATCTCCCTTTCCCATTTGAAGAATGGAAATCCTCAGTCATCCAGGGCAGGGTTGTCCCAAAGGTTGTCCCTTTTTCAAAAGCCAACTGGATTTTGTTTTTTTCATTGAAGGTGATGAGAAGCAAAACATCTTCAAAGAAAAAAAACAGAAAGTCCAGTTGCCTCTTGAAAAAGCACATTTGGGTGTTTTCCATTTGATGTTGCAGATAGCTGGAAAACCATTGTGGATCTGTAATAAATATGATAGCGTAACACTTTAAAACAACATTGTTTAAACACTTTAAACAAGATTCCGAAACAAATAAATAAGGAGGAGGAGAAGAAGAAATGAACAGGGATAGAAAAATCAAGCTCTGTTTGTCTGTTTAACAACATGGCACACAACCCCCCCCCCCCCCATAGTGTATCTTTTTGACATGTGTGAACATTTTAGGCCAAGGATGGCTATTGTCAGTTATTTTCACAGCTTTGTTTTCAAGGGAAGATGAGTTCTTCAAAGACAGGGAGCTCTGTGGCCAATTATTTTCAGTTTTTCAAAGGATGGGTTCTCAGAAGATAAATTTAAAAACTAAAAAAAATAATTATTATTTATTGCAGGGAATCCACCTGCACATTCTCAATAAGACTACACCCTTCGTGTCAACGGCCCTCTCAAAGTGGGCAAAATAACTTGATCAAGTTGAAGTTACAATCTGTTATAAAGTTGCATTTTCTTCGTATTTATTTGCATTTTGTATTAGTTTTATATTTGATACAGTCAATCAACTTAATGTAATCTTTTTTTCTCCTTTCTCCTCCCCTTCTCCTCCTCCTCCTCCTGCTCCTTGTACTATTTTATCTTACTCTTTTATCTTTATCTTACCTGCTATATTTTATTCTATTTTGTCTCACAGTAGCTATTTTATGTCCCTTCACTGTACCTTACCTTATCTCATTTCATTGCATTTTGCTGAGGCTGATTACTCATGCTTTGATAGGGCCAATTGATTAATCAATCAAATGATATCAAGAGAGAGAATCTCTGTCCAGCTAGGTAGTGGGTGTCCCTCTCTGTTGGGTGATGGGAACTATCTAATTGCTTGTAAATTAGACCATAATAAGAAAAGTTAGGATGCAAATTGAATTGTTATTACTCAGGTATTTTGCTTAGAGTCCATTTCTTTTTCTTTTATAAGTCCAATGCAGTCATTAGGGAACACTTGACTTAGTTGTACAACTTGTCCTCGACTTACAACCACAATTGAGCCCAACTTTTCTGTTGTTAAGTGAGACATTTGTTAAGTGAGTTTGACCCCATTTTAAGACCTTTTTTGTCGCAGTTGTTAAGTGAATCACTGCAATTGATAAGTTACTAACACAGTTCTTAAGTGAATCCGGCTTCCCCGTTGACGTTGCTTGTCCAAAGGTCACAAAAGGGGATCCCATGACACTGGGACATTGTGTCCGTCATAAATATGAGTCAGTTGCCAAGTATCTGAATTTTGATCACATGATCATGGTGATGCTGCAGTGGTCATAAGTGTGAAAAACAATCATCAGTGTGAAAAATGGTCGTAAGTGTGAAAAACGGTCGTGCCACTTTTTTCAGTGCCATTGTAACTTTGAATGGTCACTGAATGAACTGTTGTAAGTTAAGGACAACCTGTATTAGGCTGAAGTCTGGAAATTCCTGTTGTTGTTTCACTTTGAACTCTTTTGCCTCGAATAACAACATTTTAGCTTATTTCTGGAATGAAAAGTAGCCTCGTTTCATTCCATACATGGACCCAAATGTCATAACGATGCATATTTCAGTCTGAGCACGGACTATCCAAGACCATCTGTTGTGTGTAAACACTGCTTTTCTACACAGCCGGCCTAACTACCAGAACATTCCAGCCAAATGCGATGCTCACTTTACCTCAGGGGAAACGTGGTTTATGGGTGGTGTTTGCTTCAGACAGAATTCAGAATAATTGGTTAGATCTTTTTGGAATAGGATGAATATTGTGAATTTGTTGAGGTTTGGAATTTTAGACAAAAATTATCTGAGATTAATTCAGTTAATAAAAAGCTGGGTAGTTCATCGGGGATCGGAAAACAATTTCAGCTACTAACAAAAAGTTCACGAACAAAAGCAGCCTGGAATGACACGGAGGTGATAACCTCTATTCCATACAACATTGCAAGCTATGCAACAACCGTTTTGAAAAAAAGACTGAGGAAATTTCAGCCCATTTTAAACCAATCCACTGTGTAGTTTTGCCAACAAAATCTTTGGACCGAAGAAGGACCCACATATTTTGCTTTAAAGCTCTAGGTAATCACCAATGATAGCTACTGAATATAACCTAGCCAAACTGGAACGTGATTCCACATTCAAAGAAGGCTGTCATTCAAAAACTGATGAACCTAGTCCTTTAGATGACTAAAATTCAATCGTCAGATTTTCTCTAACCAACAAAGTATAGTGTGAGAAATCCTATATTTAGTATCTGGAGAATGAGGATTTGTTTTAAAAGGGAAGGAGGAGATTTGGTGTGTGTAACTTGCTAAAGTCTGATGCAATATATGGAATGTTTAGATCAATTGAAATCTGAATAATTATATTTACCGTATTTATTGGATAGGTTAGATTCATATCTAAGAAATCAACTTTTTTTTTAAATGAGAAAAAGCTATTTATGCTACTTCAATAGCGTTTGTTTCTCCCAGTTGCTTTCCCACCCCAAAAAATAAAAACCTTTACAAATTCTCAGAACAATAACCAAACAATAATGAAAAGTCAGTTGGTTAGATTAAAGAATGAATTACATATATTCCTTCTCTTAAACTGATTTTATTTTCTCATGCTATGCCTCTTTGCATGAAGAACACCTATCGGGATGAAAGTTTGTGCATCTTTTGGAATTAGCCTTCATCCTTCCCTCCCCCCCAAATTAAATAAGACCCAACAAACAATTAAATAAAATAAGAATAATTTTCCAATACACCTTTCTCCTCTGAATCCTTTAAAATGTTGAAAAGATATCTACAAAAATTTTTCATTCCCATTTATGAGATTAATACTGTTTATATTGCTTTCATTTCTTTTCTTCTCATCCCTAACACATAACGAAAGGACAGAATTCATAATTCAGTAGTGAATGCTACACCGTGGACTAGCATTTACTAGTTTTAAAATTTTCCTATAAATGGATACGGCGATGTTTCTATTCCTGAACACAGAACTGTAAACAGCCGCTTCATTCTCAGGTTTGTGGATAATATAACAAAACAGAGCTTTTTAAAATGTTGTTGGCCATTCTTTTGATATTTCTCAATATCTGTAAAGATAATGTCACTGGTTTTCAGGGAAGCCATAGAAATCATCCGTGGCTTAAAAAAAAAAAAAAGAGCATGTAAAAAAAAACAGTATTTCTTTGGCTAATGTTTTGTTGGAGCCAATGTAATTTAAGATTGTGTTTAACCCTAATTGATGATCACTGTGATGCTTTGTTCTCTGGCTGAACCTCCTATGGAGCTGATTTGTCTTCCAGGCAAGATCAATAGTCAATTGAACTTAAAGGAGTTAACTATGTCTTTGGTAGACACCTTTAGCACTTTGTACCCAATTTCTCATTAGTTCATAGTCTACTTACATAAAACTGGTAAGGCTACACTTTGGAATGCTACGTCCGCTTCTGGCTGCTATGATATAAAACAGAGGTGAAATTCAGCTGGTTCGCACCGGTTCTATAGAACCAGTTATTAGAAGAAATCTCTTTTTGTTTTTTCCCTACTTTGTAGGGTTAATCCTAGAAAGATTAACTTTACAGGGTTAATCCTGTAAATAAGGCAGTTGTTTCTAGACTGATCTTTATTGCCTTGCTCACAGAAACTGCCTCTCCCCTTATGACATTGTAACTTTGATGAAGTTTAATTCTGTGCTTGGGGATGTTTAATCCTGTGGCCACACCCACAGAACCAGTAGTAAAAAAAAATTGAATTTCAGCACTGATATAAAATATATGTTGAGGAGAACAACAACAAAGACAATGAAGCATCTGGAGGCTAAATCCTACGATGAATGGTTGTGGGAACTAGGTATGTCTATTCTAATGAAGAAAAAGACTAGGATTGACATGACAGCAGTCTTCCAATATTTATGGGACTGTCACAGAGAAGAGTGGGGAAGGAGAATAATGGGTGAAAGATTGGTAAAGAGAGATCCAGATTAGAATTAAGGATTAAATGTCTTGACTGTGAGAACTATTAATCAATGGAAGGGCTTATCTCCAGAGGTGCTCCATTGCTGGAGGTTTTCAAGAAGAAACTTGAAAACAACTGTTTTTCTGAAATGGTATAGAGTTTCCTGTTCAAGCAGGATTTGGACTGGACATCCAAAGTACATTCCACCGTGATTTTCTATATTCTACTGAATGTTCTACTTCAGGGGTGGGCAATTGTGGCTCTTTTATGACTTGTGGACTCCAAATCCCAGAATCCCTTGGGCACGGCAACCTAAATAAAATGGAGGAAACATTTTGAAGTGTAAGGGTTCCTCACACTTACACCTCAAAACATTTCCTCCATTTTATTTAGGTGGCCTTGCCCAAGGGATTCTGGGATTTGGAGTCCACAAGTCATAAAAGAGCCATAGTCACCCACCCCTGACTTAACCCTTACACTTCCACCTCATAATGTTTCCTCCATTTTATTTAGGTTGCCTTGCCCAGGGATTCTGGGATTTGAAGTCCACAAGTCATAAAAGAGCCACAATTGCCCACTCCTGTTCTACTTGGTCTTTCCCTGTTTATCTGGAAGCCATTTAGAGAGGTGTATTCCAATTTAGAGAGCCAGTTTGATGCGGTAGTTAAGATACCAGGCTAGAAAATGGGAGACTGTAAGTTCTAGTCCAGCCTTGGCCATGAAGCCAGCTGGGTTACCTAGGCAGTTTCTCTTGACCTTAGGAAGTAGGCAATGGAAAGCCCCATCTGAAAAAAAAAACCTTGCCAAGAAAATTGCAGGGACATGTCAAGGCAGGAATTGGACACAGTTCCTCCAGGAATTGGACACAGTTGAATGCAAGGGGGAAAAAAATCCCATATAAATCTTGTTCATGGGACGAGTTATTTTAGCATGAGTTACAGTCAGATAGCTACAGTACATAGAGCACGTATGGAAAATAAGTGGTAGCAGTATAGATTGTTGGGGGCAATAGGCTGACTCTGTAAACTGCTTAGAGAAGGCTACAAGGTACTGTGAAACAGTATATAAGTCCTATTGCTATACAGAATATCTAATCATCTCCCTTCCTTACCATGTTTTTTTTCCACATGATCTTCCTTCCTTCTATCTTGAAGCAAGGACCTAAAAAAAAACAAAAACAAGTCTTAAAAAACCAGTAAAAACAAATATTAGAGATGGAAGCTGTAGGTGAAGCCAGGTCAAAATCTCAATTAAATGTTTGATTAAATATATTTTATAGGATGGCTTCCACCTGAGGATCAATTTGCCCCTTCTGTGATACTAAAAATGTAAATTAGGAACCTGACTTTCTTGGGTTTTTTTGAAGACGTTTAGCTTCTCATCCAAGAAGCTTCTTCAGCTCTGACCTGAGAATCTCTATAGACACATAAATCAGGAAGCAATTTTGGGAGATGTTTGTAAGGATTGGCAGGCTGGGAAGGAACTGTAGCCATGGGAATACACAGATTGTCATCAGCCTAAAATAAAATCGGGACTGGTGGCCAATGAGTTTTGGTTCCCAAAGTCCATTTGTGGAGAGCTGAGGACCATAAAGGTGGACAAAGCCAAATCAGATTAATAAACATGGCTGGATTTTGGGGAAAGAGATTTTGAAGAGATGCTTTGCTTTTGAAGTGTGTCCCATCAGCCCTCCACATAACTGTTTTCATCCATTTTCCATCTCAAAATGGCAGAAGCTATATTGTGATTTTTCAACAGTGCAGGTCTAAAAAATACACCAGGACTTAAAAAGAGGGTTTGTGGAGTCATATGGACCTATAAATTGGCCTGTACACCCACTCACCCCTTTCAAACATTCAGAAAATCTTCACATCGTTTAAAAAGCATGTCCAGCCCAGGGGAGACTAAATCATATAAACTGAAAGGCAGCTTGACATATCTTACAAGCCTGTCATAGTTTAACATTCTTCCAGCAACCTTCACCCACTTCCAAATGAGTCTCTCCAATAATCCTAATCTTGTGAACGGATGGGCTCGGAGCCAAACTGTACATCTTGGTTTAGAAAGTTTTCTCTGAGTTTGTCAGTGACCTCAGAAAATCTATAGTGTACCATTACTTAGCCAAAAAGTGTGCAGACGTTTTGACACCTCTTAAGTGCTTTGGGAAGAGATGTCAGAAACAAGAGGATGTCTGAAGTAATATAAAAATAGAATGACAATGAACTAAGTAGCTCAGAATGTCTAGACCATAGGGGAGGAAAAAGGAAGGAAAATATTGGGTGCGTGTGTTCAATCACTGCAGACATACCGAAGTGTTGTGTCTTAAGTTAAATGCATGAAACTTTCTCTTTTGTCAAAGGTCTGTGGACAAAGACGAGTGCAGACCTTTTCATGAAGCTTGGAAGAAAAACTGATGTGTTTATTCTGAGCATCCCTTTTGTAGCTGCACTTATTCTTCATTATGTAATTCTGAGACATTGGGTATTATCTGTTATTGCAGTTTTGCTAAAAGGGGGGAGGGGGGGAAGCCGAGTTGAGCCTCTCTAAGTGCTCACAGGAAGAGTAGATTTGTGTTTATTTGTCAGCCCTCGTAAAATTCTCACCTGGATTTCAAAGACCGTTGTTAATGGAATGACTCAGTCCAAATAGTTTATAAAAATGTCAGTATATCGTTATTCTGTCAAAAGACCAGATACAGAGTGTGTTGATGGATGAATCTCTGATGCTCTCCTTTGAATTATCAAATATAAGTTGCCCATAGATTTAAATAATAATAA
>JAEANM010029752.1:0-10127 GCA_017656035.1 Myanophis thanlyinensis | reverse complement strand
AATAAATAAAAATAAATAAATGAAGGGAAGACCTGGTAAGCCACCTTGCCTCCTTCAGACAGTGGTCAAACCTTCGAGGCCATGGGAGGAAATTGGCATGGACTTTATCGTAGACCTTCCTGCCAGCAATGGGAAAATGGTCATCTGGACCATCATCGACCTGTTTTCCAAGCAGGAACATTTTGTGGCATGTTCTGAGCTTCCATCAGCAAAGAAACTAGCCAAAATGTCTATCTAGCACATCTATCGACTCCATGGAGCCTCTAAGCGAGGAGGCTGACCGAGGAGTACAATTCACAGCAAAATTTTGGAGGCAGTTCCTGAAGTCAATAGGATTTGCTCAAGGACTTAGTTCTGGGTTTCATTTGGCTACGAATGGAGCCTCAGAACGTACGAATGCCCTGGTGGAACAGTATTTAAGATGCTACATGGATTACCAACAGAGCAATTGGTCGATTTTCTGCCATTTGCTGAAGTTGCTTACAATAATGCCATTCACAGCAGCACCAGCTTGACACCATTCCAAGTAACTAGCGGGGTGGATTTTGTCCTGATGCCAGAGCTGCCTCAAGAACCCCCTTCCTCTATGTCCTTGCAAAAATGGATGGACTTTGTGAAAGAAGGGTGGGAGAAGACTAAGGTGGCATTGAAGAAATCAGTGAAGGCATATAAAAAACAAGTGGACAAACACTGATCAGATTCAGCTCCCTTCACAGTAGGGGGAAAAGTATATCTGTCAACAAAGTTAAAGATACCCAGCAAGAAACTAGGCCCGAAGTTCTTGGGCCAATATCCAATAGTGAAGAAAATAAATCCAGTCATTGTGCAACTTAGCCTCCCTCAGTTGCTAGGCAAAGTATATCCAGTGTTCCAGAGCAGTTTGCTCAAACGTCGAGTGGAATCACGAACCAGACCTCAAGCCCCTGCACCCCATAGCCCTGTGGTGGTTCAAGGGCAGAGGCATTACGAAGTGAAGAAAATTTTAGACTCAAAAGTATTATGGGGCATTTTAATGTATTTAGTTCAGTGGAAGGGATACCCCCTATCCGAAGCTTCCTGGGTGAAAAGCCACAATATTAGTGCAGATAGACTAGTAAGGAAATTTCATGAGGAGTTCTCTCAGCTCTCTAAAAAGATTGGGATTCAACTGCCACTCTGAATGGTTGATCCGAGTCTGGCTGAGTCAATCTGCCTGGATATTCGTCACTCCTGAGATATGTTGGGTGCGGATGGATTTCAGGTGGGTCTTTGCCCAGAGGCATAAGATCCAAGCCTCTGACATGATGGACCATGAGTGGGTAATGTGACTGGATAACCTCCACTGAAATGCTTCTATCCTGGAGAAGATGGCACATGACCCATCAACAAGTTTGGCGCTGATAACTCAGTTGGATGGAACAAACTATGTTTCCTGGTCTATATAGTGCAGTCTACTCCTGCATAGGGAAGGATTATGGGATGCTGTACTGAATCCACCAAATATAACTTCTTGGAATCCAGATAACGATGACAATGCCAAGAAGATAGTAGAGTTTCAACAAAGCAATGAATGAGCATTGTGCATACTTGGTCTAACACTGAGCGACCAGCAGCTTGTACATATTTGTGGTGAAAATTCTGCAGCTAGGTGTTGGGACAATTTGAAGAGGATTTATGTACGTGACACTGTAGGTGCACATATAAATATTACTAGGAAACTGTTTAGGGCACGTCTTCAGAAAAATGGAGATATGTTAGCTCATTTAAACTTTATGAAAGGTGTTTTCCAGCAGCTACATGAAAAAGGACTAATTTTTTCAGAGCTACATCAAGTTTACATCATTCTTTCCTCAGTGGATGAAAGCTATGATGACTTTGTATCTTCCCTTGAAGTGCTAACCAGATATGAACTAACATTGACTGACATAACTGCAAGACTGTTGGAAGAGTCCAGAAGAAGACAAGAAAGACACCAATTGAGAGAGAAACCACCACAACATGAAGAATCATCTGTGGGACTGGAGTGGATGCGAGGCATTCAGACGCTTGATGGCCAAGCTGCCCACATCGGAAGCACCTCACTTGTTGTGCAGTGGCCCTCGCTGGCAGGGTAGGCTGGCAGTGCTGCTGCCCACCTCCCCATGTGTTTTCTCACTGGTTTTGTAGCGGGGGCCTTCCAATGGGGGTAGATATCAAGGTGCATTGCCACGGTTAGGTGATACCAGTCCTGGATTCATTCCGGAGCCCCCTGTATCCCACACTTTTCAGAGTTCGGGATCTAAGCTCTCTTTGTAGTAATGGATCAGCAATTGTTTGGGCCACTCTTGGAGTTTACCGGCCACTCAGCAGAATTCCCATATGTACTCGTTGGGGTGTTGGCATTTTTGCTTGATCCCCTTAATCTCTGCATCTGCCTCTTTGCTGCGTGGTGTCTTCGAACTGGTTGTGCAATGCTTGCACAAACTTATCAAAGTACTCTAGTTCAGGTGCTCCTTGGTTATTCAGCTCAGCGACCCATTCCACTGCTTCCTCATCATTCATCCCCTCACGATTGTGGACGTCATGTCTCGTACAGTGGTGTAGCGATGCCCGTGGGTGTCAAAATGAAGTGATTTAGGAAATATGCCAACTTTGCGGGGGTCCCATTGAATGTTGCCTTAAAAAGGGGGCAGTTCAGGCACTGTGGCTGGCATCTGTGGTGCCGGCTAAGCCTGTACGGCCTGCAGTGGCATTTGCTGAGGGGTGCCAGTTGCGGCAGTGCCAAGGCTGGCTGTGCAGGCACCCATTGGCACTGTCCTGGATTTTCTATGCCCATCCTGACAGTATTTGTGCTGCGGGCAGGAGCAGGGGTATATACTGCACGCCAGGGGGCCCTGCCCCAGGCTGTGGGCCTTATAAACCCGGTTGCAGTGATGAACCACTTCCAGTGGCTGCTTCTGCTGGTGAGCCTTGCCAGGGCCCTCATTGTAGTCCCCCATGCCCTGTATAGGGGGGTGGTGCCCCAATTATTGCTTCCCCACTTGCCTGAGTTGTGAAGGTGAATTGGCTGGGGAAGTGCCCATCCAGCCGCTGGTCTGGCGTAGGTTTGGGTAGCATTTCCCATCGATATGACAGTTGCTCCAACTGCTCCTGAATGCTTTCCATAGATATGACGCAGGTGGGGGACAGGATGCGGCTTTTCAACTCCGATGCTTCCAAACTTGGCTTCTCCCTCCAACCAGACATCGGGTGAAGCACGGGGGCGAATCCCAGCCTCTGGGGCAATCAGCAGCCCCAGATTGGCCATTGCTCCTCCTGCCAGAGTTGGCTCTTCTTGGGCACTCAACCAGATCATCTGTGCTTTAGATTGAGCCCCTTGTAGAAGTTTGGGCTCTGTGCCCATTGCTCCTACAATGGCGGTCAATGTCTCCATCAGGCTGGCCAACTTGTCAAGGACTACCAATGCTGCTTCCACAGGTGAACCTGCCACAGCGTTTTTCTCTTCCATCTTCCTGGAGCTCTTACACAACCTGAGGACTTGGGAGAATGTCCGGGGCTCAAGACGCTGGGCGTCGATATCGACAGATTTTTCTTTTTGTGGGATTTAGGATAATGTCAGGGTTCCACACAACATCAGCAACGCAATCAAAACTCCAAAGAAATGAAAATCCTTAGAAGAAGATTTTACTGAAGACACTGTAATGGTACAGTGTGGAGAAATCCTGAATCTGAAATTTGCAGGCTTTCTCCACCGAAGTGAAGTGAAAGTTCCACCCCACTAATTATCACATGTTAATTTCTCACCAACCCCTTCAAAGAAAGTTCCAATGTTCATTTCAGGTCCTCCTCTAGCAGGTGTCCACAACCCAGAGAAGATTCTCATGAGAAATATTTTAAAAGAATGCAGCACAGATAATGGCCTCCAAATCGGTTCTATAAACTTCCACTCCCCCAACCCATCAGCCTTACTAGAAATGTGTCAAAGCTAAAAAGTCTATTGTAATAATTGTGAAGCACCAACTAATAAATGTTTCCAGCACAAAATTCTCCTTTTAATCTTGACAGACTGCCTCCCTCAATGAAAGGTGTTTTCCTGCAACCAAGGAAACTCAATCAGCAAGCTCCCCACAATAAAAACCAACCACCCTTTCCCTCCCAGGAGGTCCCTTGGGCTTGTTGCAGAACTCTTCATGAAACTTCTTAACCAAATGGCCTGCTTTAATGTTATGGCTTTTAACCCAGGTAGCTTCTGAGAGTGGGTATTCCTTCCACTGAACTAAATACATTAAGATTCCCTGAAGTATTTTGGAATCTAAAATCTTTTTTACTTCATAATGAGTCTGCCCTTGAACTACTACTGGATCATAGGGTCCGGGTGCTTGCAGTCTGGTTTGAGACTCGACTTGGCACTTGAGCAAGCTACTGGAATACAGGGTGCACTTTTCCTAAAAATCTAGGGAGGCTCAGCTGAACCATGAGCTGAACTTCCATCTTTGCCAATGGAAGACCGGGGCATGCCACAAAATGGGCTTGCTTGGAAAACAGATTGATTACAGTCCAAATGACCGTTTTCCAGTCAAGTGGAGGTCTATGATGAAGTCCACTGCAATCTCCTCCCATGGCTGAGAAGGATTGGCCATGGTTTGCAGAAGGCTAGGAGGTTTTCCGGTCCTGCCCTTCATGTTGGTGCAGACAAACCTCAGGTTTGAGGCACGGTCACCAAAATTGCCTTCGCAGCAGGTGAATGGTCTTAAGGAATCCTAAGTGACCAGCCGATTTTGCGTCGTGGCACTGCTTCAGGACTTTTATATGTAGGCTGGTCAGGACGTAGATCTTGGTGCCTTTCCATGTGAGGCCATCCCGAACCATGAGGGAATCTCAGTTGCCGATGAACCAAGGGTCCGTTGTCAATGCAGCAGTGATGTCATCAGTCAATGGGTGCAGGCTGCTTGAAGTGCATGATGGCTCTGAGCCTTCGTAGTTACCTGGGCTGCCGGCTGTGAAGGGGATAGCACCGCCTAGATGATCTCCCTTTTGCTCTTGAACTATGGCTTCCAGGACAATGCATCAGCAAGGATATTCTTCTCCCCAGAATGTGTTTCAGTTCAAAATCAAAGTGTTTGAAATATTGGGCCCATCGCACTTGTTTGGGGGACAACTTCCTCAGATTCATCAGCACTTCCAGATTCTTGTGATCAGTCCAAACTTGGAATGGTACTTTGCTACCTTTGAGGAAGTGTCTCCAAGAGAGTAATGCCCAGCTGCTGGGAGAATGGACAGAAGGAGGACCAATGAACCTGGATTTTTCCTGTCAAGGCCTTGGCCATCCTGCAGTTTATTCTGGTTTTTTTTTTTACGAGGACTGCAGTTTGTTAGCTGCCCAGGAGAGGGAGTTCTGAGCTCAGAAATCCCTGCAGATCATCACTCCCCTTTTAAATGAATGGCTGAAGGCAGGCTGAGCAATGCAGGACAGAAGCAGTGAGTACCAGATATTCACCTTGTCTTCTGGCATTAATGAAGCCATGGTAACAGCAACCAGTAAGCCCTGAAGCTCCAAGAGGTTCCCCTGCATGAGAGGAGTACCAGGAGAGGCCATGCACCAGAAGAGGCCAAGCAGTAACAGGGAGACAAAGAAGCTGGCTATAGTGAATGCCTTACAGCCAATTGCTTTGCACCTTTTTGTATCTCCTCCTGTCTTCTGGCTCAAGCGGAGCCCTGGGTAACTGCTCTGCCAGTAAGCTCTCAAGGCTCTAAAAGGCTCCCCTGTCCAAGCAGGAGAAGCCAGGCAGAAATGGGAAAAAAAGAAGCTGGCTAGGGTGAAAGCCCTGCAGCCGATTGCTTCACACCCTTTTCTATCTCCTCCTGGTTATGAGCAGGGAAAGGAAGCTGGTTGAGGCAAAAGCCCTGCCAAACAATCATTTTGTGCCTTTTGCTTTCTCTCCATGTAAACAGGAGAAGGCAGGCTGCTACAGGGAAAAGAGGTTGGCTCAGGCAAAAACCCAGCCAGTCAGCCACTGGTGCCTCATTATCTGTAAGCCGATCAGTCTATCAGCAATAGAAGGGAGTGGCCAAACCATCCTCTTCACAGCGCCTAACTCTGCTGCTGCTGGGCTCTGCCTGCAAGGTCTTCAAACAGTTAGCCTGCTAAAGAAATTTGCTACCCTGCTGTGCGCAGGAGGAGCAGGCAATCCAGCTGGAAAGTGAGGCAGTGATTTTTTGGCAGGAAGGGCCTAGCCCTAGTCCTGAAGCCCATCTGAGAGGCACTGATCACCCTCCCCCCTCCGGGGAGGAAAATACGCAATCCTGAGCGGCCTCCCTGATCTCCTGCTGCCAGAATAAACAAATCTCCAACCTGTAATCTCTTACTGACAGAGAATCCAAGAATTCCAGGAGCTCCTTGAAATGCATTTGGTCATGTTCAGACTGAGTCAAAAACTGGGAATATGTCAGCAAGTAGGGTGTAACTTCAAATTGATCAACCCAGTCATATGACCAGAACACAGAAGACTACCCATTCTTGGATTCTCTGCCCTCAGCACAACAGAGAACTGAGCAATTCTACATTTGGACTTTGCACATGTGTTTGAGAACTGAGCTATTTTTTGTCAGCTGCATTTTACTTTAAAATATATTAAAATGAATTTCATATTTTTTATTTCTTTTTCAATCCAGTGATTCTGAAAGTTCAAGAGTTGACTATTCCTGCTCTACCATCTTGTTCTACTATGTAGAAAGAGGGAAAAATAAGTCTTAACATTCACATAATTAGAATTGCTAGGACCTATATGACTAAATGTACAGAACATGAAGTAAGGGGAAGGTACTGAAGCAATTTATTTTATGTTCCTTTTGCACAGAATTGGGGGCACTTCTGCTTCTTTTGCAGCACTTCAAGACTGGGAAGTTTATCTATAATCAAAGATTATACTGCAACAGAACTGTGGAAGTCCCTTTTGAAAAAAAGAGCAACTATAGTAAAGTCTTCATTTTTTTCCCTAATATGCCTGTTGACACACATATATTTAGAAACAATCAGATGACCTTCCTGATTATTAATTGTGCAAGGCTGGAAGAAAGGCAGCCAATTAACAATTCAAAAACAGATGCTTTTTAAGTGTTCCTGTGTATTCAGAAGTGTACCTGTTGAAGAATATGCACAATCCTATTGTGCTCTAGGAAAGAGAGACATAGAGGTAGCAGGTTATAATACAATTGTAACAGGTTCAGCAGCTGTGACCTTTAAAAATACACAACAATAAGAATATACAGTACTTGTCAGTAATGCTGCCTTCAATTGATGTCTTTTTCAACCTGTAAGCAATGACTCTGTTTCTCCCAGGTTATTCTAGCAATGCCAGAGCTAACAGGATCTCTTAAGATTGATGATATCTTAGTATATTATGTTTACAGTCATAGAGGTTAAATGAACTCTATTTTTAAATTAAACAGATTAGCCTGCATCAGATATAGTTTAAAATCATTAATCCACATAAAAGATGATCAAAACACCATATTGATTATGTTTCTGACCAAATTAAAAAACAAGGCAATACATATCAGAATATTGGACTAATCTATATATATATAAGCGAAATACCACTCTCATAGGATCATGAAATCTCCAGAATCATAAAGCCTACAAACTTGAAATTTGGCATGTATGTTCCTCTTGACTTCTAGGTGCTTGCTAAGGAAGGATTTTTCGAAATGACCATCAGAGCATTAGTATTTCATTTATTATTATTATTAACACACTCTGATGCTAAGGGGTTCTACTCCTCCTCCCCACCTGAAAATAAATCTGATCCAACTTCCAGTTACCTCACATTCCATTAGCTCACGTTCAAATTGGTACACGTTCCACTCCTTCACTCAGGAAAGGGCTGGGGCTCCTTACAGTACTAAACATCGCTACCTCACCAAAATGTCTACTGCTTCTGGACTTAAGGCTGCAGGAGAGATATTCCCTTATGAATTTCAATCACCAACCACCACTGAGCCAACAGATTTTGAACTGAATTTCTGCTGCATAGTGTCCCAGCCCAAAATCACTCATCAGTTCAGATGATTATGTTCCTTTTACTGTAACACCAGTTAAAAGGAAAAGAGAGGGAAAATGCAGGAAAAGATTTACAGATGCGATTAGGAAAACACAAGTAAGGGAAGCTGGAAAAAAATATCATCAACTCATCCCCAAGTCGGTAGACAGGCTGTAATAAAGTATGCATCTGTTAACCCTTACATTAATCAGTCACAAATGAAATCAATGCTTTGGACTAATAAGTATTTGTCTGGTTTTAAATATGAATCTCATGATTAACCCCTCTGAAATTGTGCAATGGCACCAGGCTTCAGGTGAAGACTCTGTACAAGCACGTAATTGAAGCCATGATTTTCACAGGTATCGATCAGGGAGAAACTGTTTTCATACCCCGAATTCCTCTGATCCCATCAGACTACCACTTCAAGTTCAAACGTCTACAATCTCCTGTTAAGGTGTGCTATGCCATCACCATCAATAAGGCACAGGGACAGACTTTGAAAGTGGCTGGTGTGCATTTGACAAGTGACTGTTTCTCCCATGGCCAGTTGTATGTGGCGTGCTCCAGAGTCAGTTCACCTGACAGTCTGGTCATCCTTCAGCCAGCAAAATCAGAAATGTTGTTTACAGGGAGGTCCTGAGTAATTCATCTGATGGATGAATTGAAAGTCTATGCTATGCAAGTACTGTAATTAGCCTGGCTATGTAGACAAAAAACCCAGGGTTACTGGTGGGATTAAATGGCTTAAGCCCATCTATTTTATTGTTTATTATCCCTTATGTGTTTCAATCACCAACCACCACTGAGCCAACGGATTGTGAACCAAATTTCTCCTGCATAGCCTGAAGTTTCGTCGCGAACCACGGTATCCAGCTAGTATTGATATAAAAGAAACTTCCCTGAGCTCCAGTAGCATTGTTTCTTCCATATATAGAATGTGAACTTTCTTTCTGTTTTCCAATTCTCAGTTATAATCTGTTTATTTTGTTAATTGAACTAACCATTGCTAGTGGTGGTTAAACTCTTCAGAGCTGCTCTGAAGTTGAAGCATCTATTTTAAAGACCACAGACCTCATTATAAATGGCTTTGTTAGTATTTGCAGGACAGGGGAGCCCAAAACAGGGAAAGTGGTAGCTTTCACTTGGATTAAAATACACATTAAATCCTAGAAAACAGAAGTATATTTGTGTAAGTCCAAACCTATGAACTTGAGGGAGATATGAAAGAATTAATGAAGATATTGTTGAAATAAGCAGTGTACTCAGCTCAGGAATAGGAGAAAACAGTAGGTGAAGAAACAGGAAACTTCTAATGAAGATAGGTCATGTATACTTCGGGGCTGCAGTTCTTAATTTACTTCTCATTGGCCATGACTCTTGATTGGAAATAAAATCCAAAACATCTGAAAGGCTGTTTTGAAGAATTACCCTGATGCACAAAGATTTAAAAAAGGCAATTTACTATGGCTTCATTCAGTGCTATGGGCAGTTCTGTAATTTCTACAATTATTCTGACAACAAAATGAAATGTATGCTGACAGGCAAACAAGGACCAAGAGTGGGTTTGGCTTAGCTAAATTAATATATTAGTGGAATAAAGTACAGAAGACCCTCCTTCTTCAGGAGAGAAGAAAGACCTCAGGAATGAGTCTTCAACCAAATATATACAATATTTTATTAAAATGCATATTTAAACATTATCTGGAATTTTTCCTAGGTTTGAAAATTGAATTATTGCTCTATTAATATTTATGAATATTGAAGAATCTATTTTACATTCTAGGTCAAACATAAGGCCCCAGTTTGCAGAAACAAATACACATGACTTTAAAATGTATACCTTCACTCGTGTAACATCCTGCAAAGTCTGTCAGATGCTTTTGAGGTAAGTGTCAAACAGCTGAAACCTAAAAATTATATTACACTTGGGAAAAACAGTGGGATTCAATAAACACATCGAATTATTTGTTGGATACTACCTCTCTTTTAAAGCTAGCAAGACTTAAATTCCACAAATAGTTGTATAATTCAGTATTAGCATGAACCCAAGTAATACAGTGGGGCAAAAAAGTATTTAGTCAGCCACCAATTGTGCAATTTCTCCCACTTAAAAAGATGAGAGAGGCC
>JAEANM010029750.1:0-10128 GCA_017656035.1 Myanophis thanlyinensis | reverse complement strand
TCTATTCTATTCTATTCTATTCTATTCTATTCTATTCTATTCTGAGTTGTCAAATCTTGTCCTGAATGAGGAATTGCAAATTCCAATTCCGTGTACCTGAATTTTCAAACACCAATTAAATCATCTGCTTGCAATTTGTGTTATTTAAAAATATCTACAGATAAAGAGAAAAAAAAAAGACCTCAAAACTCTTGTGCAAGATAGGTCATTGGAAATATGCAAGATCCGGTTTGCTAGAACAGATTCTCTACAAAATGTATACAGTCAAACAAATGGAAAAAAGAAGAAGATATTTCTCTGTCAACTCCATCAAGTTCTTCTAATCCTGGCTCATCTGGAAGCTGTTTGCTTTTCCAAATCAGTATGAGCATCTCTGTCAAAATCTCACTGAATCGAATGTTAACTCCTAACCGCTGCCCAGGCTAACAGTGCTCCTGCCCTGTCCAAAAATTTCCACAGAGGAAAAAAAAAATAACAACAGCGGTTACAGAAATGCTATCGGGCTTGATTAAATATGGATGTCATGGAAAGGAGGTAAAAGAGAAACTGGAGATACTTAGAAGCAGCTCTGCCTCTCCCACCCTCCCCTCCCTAATTGAAAACAGTTTGGCTTGTCAGAAGGAAAACAATCACCTGTTTGTTGTTCCCTTGCATGTGCCAATTTTTCCAAATTAGAGGAGGCTGCGTTGAAGTCTTCGCAGGATAAAAGCTGGGAGACGTAAAAAGCTTAGCTGGAAATCCCAGGGGTTTGGGATTTTTTTAAAAAAACAAAACAAAATATTTTTGAGTAGAGAATGAAGAGTTGGGTTCTTGGGGGTGGGGGTTTGTTCCTCTGCAGTGACAGGGCAGAGAAATGTATGCATTTCGGAGGCTGCTGATGTGAAAACCCTTCGCCTGGGCCTTTTGTTTCCTTTTTTGTGGTAATTCCCTGCCCTTTGGCACGGATGCACTAGGAGCAAAATTAATTTCAAGACTCTCGTGGAAGATGGCCTCGATGAAATTCCCCCTGCATCCTCCTCCTGGGGATAATTGGGATGTGACGTCATATGAATTGATTCTTCTCCTGAATGGTTGGGAGAGGGAGGGAGGGAGAGAGAGAGAGAGAAGCAGCTCATCAACCAACACATAAATGTGAAACCACATTAACAGCTCCTCTCTGTTTTGAGAACCTGACATCTTGGCTTCCTAAGCCTGATTATTGCCTTGCAGCCTATAATTCTCAGGCTGTTTTTTTGGGGTTTTTTTGCTACCTGTTTGTTTTTTTAAATTTCCATTGATTTCTCCCCCTCAAACCCCCTCCCCCCCCCCTCTTCCTGGCAGGATCTGTTGATCAAACGTGCTGCTCCAGAAGCTGGTACAAGATGATAGAAATGATGGGAAACGCATCACGACAGAGAGATCCAGAGGGGCTGGGCATGCATGTTGAAAGCGAGAGAAGCAAAGAGGGGGAAAAATTGGTTCCTGTGTTCTCCAGGGGTATTGTGTCAGGAGATGCAAGCAAGGGACCATGTGACGAGTGAGAAAGCTGGAGGGATTGGTTGAGATGCTAGCAGCAAGTGTGTGAGCTAAGCTGGCTCCCTCCACCACCCCTCCCTTCCTTTCTCTCCTCTGCTCTCTCTCTCTCTCTTACCCGTTCTCGCACCCCCTCTCTCTCTCTCAGCATCTTTCTGTGATTCTGTAGGTGATACAGTCACAGCAGCATCCATGGCCTGCCTTTTGCCTTAGCCTACTCTCCTTCTGCTTTGATTCCCCACATTTCTTCTCTTTTCCTCCTCCCTCTCTCCTTCCCTCCCTCCCTCCCTCCCTTCCTCCTCCCCCCACCTCTGACAGCTTCACCAGCAATGCATCTGAGATCCCGGCACTGAGAGTTTACATGAAGCATCTGCTCAACTGGAGTCATAATTTCCCATATTTTTTTCAGCCTCTGTGGAAACTGAGGAATGCAATTCTGCCACCATGATGGAAGGTAGGTCCTTTGGCTGCTTCTGGCTCAGGGTTTCTGCTGCTGTTTCTTAAGGCAGCATTTGCAGGGCAGATAACGAGGAGGCTTCAGGTTCTGTCATTTAGTCTCACTTATGAAGACTGATTTTTTTTTAAAATTAGCCCAGTTTTGGATTATGACGATAGTGGTCTTTCTGGATACCCTTTGCAGTGATCAAATGGTCAGTTCTTTTGGTGCGTCTGAGGAGCTGTAATATTATTATTATTCATGGAGCTTTATTTCCAGGATGGAAAATAAAAATCCAGCAGTCTGTGGCCTGTAGAAATAGTCTCAGCCCAAGGAAAGAGAGAAGTAGTTGCCCAAAAAGATTGAGATGTTTTTGCTTTGGTCCGATCCCCTCCTCACCCCCAACCATCAAAATTGATGCTTGAGAGAATATTGTCACTTTAAAAAAATTGGGGGGCGAGAGGAGATAGAATGTCAAATGTCATTCTGAGCAGACGTTCTGCTCTCTTTTCAGAGGAAAGATTTTATTTTATGTAATGGAATTCTTTTTATTTATTTATTTATCCTTATTTCAAGGTATGCCCTTCAAATAATTGGTGGAAAACGGTTAAAGCAAGAGCCTTTTGATATTTATATGCTTGTATAAGGTTTGTGGTCTGAAGCCTCAAGGTTGCAATCATTGCTTGCATGTGCAGCAGTTGTAGCCATAGATTATGGTGCTTATAGGCGGACGTATAAGAAGTCCAGGCAGCTTCCTTGGGCCTGCAGTACAGAATAGGGTGAGCCGGCTGGGCCTTCAGGCTTTGAAACTACCCAACCTGGCTATGATCTGCTGCAGGTGCACAACAGGGTCACCATGGAACCTGGGCATTTGCTAGGTCAAGACGATGGGTGGCAGCATACAAGTAGGTAGAGGTAGGTTGTAGGAAAGCATTGCAGCTAACCAGGACATTTTGACTAGGGACAACAGCAGATGGCAGCAAAGAAATAGACACAATCTTAACTCTCTGCTGTCATCTAGTGGTGGTCTGGTTTTTTCACCTAGTTGTCTGGATTTTTTTTTTTTCAGATTTAGTAATTGCTTAGAGGTAAAACAACTTCCACTTGAAAGAGGGTGCTGAGGGTCACTGTTGCATGTTTTGTGGGCAGCTGGTGGACACCACCACGGGAAGCAGAACAGAACTTCTCATTATTTTAAGTGGCAACTAATTTGGGGATGAAAAGAGTTGCCCAACAGTTTACTGGAGTGAAATGGACGAGAATTTAAACATACATACATTTAAACATGTAATAGAATGTAATGCCATCTGATTGGTTCCGGGAATGGAATTTAATGAAGATGAGAGTGTTTTTATTTCGTATGTTCTAAAACATCTCAAATCCAGGCCAAAGAAAATGTGTTATGGAGTTATGGTAAAAATTCTGAAATGTAGATAGTGTACAGATCACAATGACAGATGGAATAACAAGGTTTAAGAGTACTAAGCGCATAAATAGAGCACTTAGTACATAAATAGAGTACTAAGTCTCTATTTCTTCTGGTCTCCATACTGTAGATGATGCGGAGATAATTTTGACAAAAATTGACGGACACTTGCAAAGGCCTGCCTCTCAAACCTGAAAATTGCATCCATGATGCACATTCATTCCAGATTTGTCATTTCAACACTCCCTCACATGCACACTTCAAACCCTGTTTGAACATCTGCCTGGATGTAGCTTCCTTTAATCTAATCATGAAAATGTTACCTACAGCCTATTCTTGACCAAGCCACATCTTTCACTGATCTTAATGAGATTAGATTACCGTTTGTCATTTTATAAACTCAGGAATTTCCAACAATGGAAATTGCCTGTTTAAGGATTAAAATTCCTGAAATTGATCGGCTTTTTTCTATTATAGAATATACAGTCTGGAACTGAATGATTTGAACACATTTATATTCATTTCTTTGAATGATGAATCTGTTTCTACGTGTGTTTTAAATTTCTTACCTCACTTGTAAGATGAGTATAGATAATTGAAGCCAAGTTATGGTCTTTTTCCAGGAGGGATGAACTATTGATATTTTAATCTTTTAATTTATCTTATTAATTACTTTGGTTTCATTTTTCCTTTACAAATTAGTTTTTTCATGACAGACATGAGTACCATATGTAATATTAGAATTAATTACCATTGTACTTAATTTAAAATATGTGAAATAACTACACCTACAAATGATTTTTGTGGTATATACAGTGTATTCAGAAAGTATTCAGATGCTCTTCACTTATGTCAATTTTGTTATGCAGCAGCCTGAGTCTACAGTTGTTGAAATTCATTTTTTTTGTCATTAATATACACTCAGTACTCCATAATGACAAAGTGAAAACAGAACTTTAGAAATATCTATACATTTATTAAAAAGAAAAAAACTGAAATATCACATTGGCATAAGTATTCAGACCCTTCATTCAATACTTTGTTGAAGCACCTTTAGCAGCAATTACAGCCCTGGGTCTTTTTCGGTATGATTAAACAAGCTTTCCACACGTGGATTGGAGAATTTTCTGCCATTCTTCCTCGCAAATCGTCTCAATCTCAGTCAAATTGGATGGAGACCATCAGTGGAGAGCCATTTTCAGGTCCCTCTAGAGGTGTTCAATAGGGTTCAAGCTAGGGCTCTGGCGGGATCACTCTAGGACATTCACAGAGTTGTCCCTAAGCCACTCCTGTGTTGTTTTGGCTGTGTGCTTAGGGCCATTGTCATGTTGGAAAGAGAACCTTCAGCTCAGTCTGAGGTCCTGGGCACTGTGGAATAGGTTTTCATTGAAGATATCCCTGTACTTCGCTCCATTCAGCTTTCCCTCAACCCTGAGCAGTCTCCCAGTCCCTGCTGCTGAAACAAACCCCCCCCACCACCGCATGATATTGCCACCACCATGCTTCACTGTTGGGATGATATTGGGCAGGTGATAAGCAGTGCCTAGTATCCTCCAGATGTAACAGTATGGAATTGAGGCCAAACAGTTCAATCTTGGTTTCATTCAACCATAAAATCTTGTTCCGCACTGTCTGAGAGTCCTTCAGGTGCTTTTTTGCAAAGTCCAAGTGGGCTTCCATGTGTTTTGCACTGAGGAGACGCTTCTGTCTAGCCATTCTCCCATAAAGGCCAGATCGGTGGAGGGCTGCTGTGACGGTTGTCCTTCTGGAACTCTGTCCCATCTCCACGCAGGATCTCTGGAGCTCAGTCAGCATGACCATCAGGTTCTTGGTCACCTCTCTAAGGCCCTTCTCCCCTGATTTTCTCAGTTTGATTGAGCAACCAGCTCTTGGAAGAACCCTGATTCTGCCAAACTTCTTCCATTTGAGAATTATGGAGGCCATTATGCACTTAGGAACCTTCAGTGCAGCAGAAATGTTTATTGTAGCCTTCTCCTGATCTGTGTCTTGCAATAATCCTGTCTCTGAGCAGGTCCTCTGATCTCATGGCTTTTGCTCTTTACAGTATGCACTGTCAGCTGTGAGGCCTTCTATAGAGAAGTGTGTGCCTTTCCAGATCATGTCCAATTAATTTAATTTACCACAGGTGGACGCCAATCAAGGTGTGGAAACATGTCAGCAACCACCAAGAGAAATGGGAGGCACCTGAGCTAAATTTCAAGCATTGTTGCAAAAGGTCTGAGTAATGCCAAGGTGATGTTTTAGTTTTTTTCGTTTTAATAATTTTACAGGCATTTCTGAAATTCTGTTTTGACATGTTGTCACTATGGAGTACTGAGTGTAGATTAAGGAGAAAAAAAATGAATTTCAACAACTGTAGAATCAGGCCACAGCATAACAAAATTGACAAATGTGAAGGGGGGGTGTCTAAATACTTTCTGAATGCATTGTACTACAAAGTATCTACAGGTGCATGAGTTGATGTTATTGGAGATCAAAGAATGTTTATATTTGCTGTGAAAAAGACATATGTATATATGCTGTCATTAAGATGAGTTTGATCATTGGTTAGCTGGCTTCTAATTAGCATAATGCTTTAGGGGGGACCAGAATATCAAAGAATTAAAAGCTAATATTATTATCCAGTCTGATTATGATTGACCAGGTTGAATTCTGTTAGAATATTGTTGTGATTATTTTTTTAAGCTTAACGCAATCTTCATTTTCCCAAGACTCTTAGGGTGAGATTTAAGAACTGAAGTTCAATATCTCAGAAAAACAGAGATTGGCTTTTCAAATTCTGTACAAATCAATCCTCAAATTGGAAGTGCCATGAGAGTTACTTTATAATTTCTGTATTTTAAATAATATAAAGTATTTTGGTTGACATTATACACAGTCCTTTATGGACTTAAACTATGAAATCAATGGACAAATTAATGTGGCTTCTGCCCTATTTATTTAATTGATACCATGGTACATACCAAAGTATGGATTTCAGAGTAATTTTAAACATACAACAAAATAATCCTGTGAAACTTGTTGGCTTAAAATAACTTAAACATTTTAAGACTATTTAGCATTGTTATTCATCAATTTTTAAACCTTTATTTCAGGGTTGTCAAACTCAAGGCCCAGAGGCCAGATCTGGCCCACAGGGTACTTCGATCTGGCCCAAGGAGCCACCCTGGAAACAGTGAAGCATCGGCCCATGGTGCTTCTGCCAGGTTTCCAAGCTGCTTTTTCAGCTGCCATGGCCTCCAGTAACTCTCTGCCAGTGAAAACAGAGCTCAGGAGGGCCAAAAATAGAGCTTGGGAGCCCGTTTTCATTGGCAGAGCACTCGGGCCACCACAAGCGCCCCCAACATGAGTGATGTCAAGCTAGCCAGCCCCCCCCCCGCCCATGTCCCCCTCCGCCACCTTGAAGTCAAATACAACCCTGATGTGGCCCACAATGAAATCAATTTTGACACCCCTGCTTTATTTTATCAAATTTATTGGAAAGACATAATAATAGTTCTGTAGTTAAGTGATACAATCCTTACCAGAAACATTTTAAATCTGTGCTGCACATACTGTTACAAGTACAATACTTAAAAAAAATAGTACATTACTGATCTTCATCAACGTAGATGTTGGCCAGCCAATGAATGAATCTCCATTTTTACTAAGAAGCCTTCTATGTACTACTGCAGAGCTGTCAAACTCCTCGCCCAGATACATCACATGCTGGCCATACTCACGCTTGGTTTAGCGAAGTGGAAAAAGTCCCGATTATGTCACGTGATATCCCCGTGATGATGTGAGTTTGATACCCCTCTATTAGTGTCTCTTAAGAGATACCAAACTTCCTATTAATTGATGGAGAAGCAGACTGAAATATATTTCTCTTACTTTAATGTAGCTGTTCTAGTGCTCGAAGGAAATAAAATATTTTGAAGCACCTCCAGAAGAAAGAAGCAGGAGAAATTCAAACCTAGGGAATCCAGAACAAAGGGAAACAGGGAGATTTAAAGGAAAATATACCATGGAAGAAAAATAATTAAAAGCACACAAGAGTACAGAAAAGCTGAAAATAAAATGATGAGTAAAATAATGAACTGGCTGGGACCCAAGTAAGCTGAGATCACAATGCTGGAAAAAAAACAAACCCGACTTGGGCTCCTGATAATCCATTTTCATCCATTTAAGAAGACTTTTAAGATCAAATAAAATAAAGCAAGTGTGGCAGAGGATGATAATCAAGAAAAGTGGTTTGAAAGTAGATCAAAATAGTGCCAAAAATGTTGGTGCATTTTTATGTAGTACTGCTGAAACACAATGGGGTCTGTAAAACTGATAGCTTGCAGGAGATTCTTTGAAATGGCTAGGCCGAGTCTGTACTGCTGAAACATCTTTTGGGTGAATGTTTGGGCCAAACCTTTGTCTTGCTGAAGATTTGGGCACTACGACTGACCTGAAAAGCAGGAAATATATCTTATATATGAGAACAGTAGCTATTTGAAAATGATTTGACATAAAAGTGCTATCTGTACAGCATATTCACATATGCATTCTGACTAGACATTTGTTTTCTGCATATGGTAAGGATATTAACAGGATCTAGCCTTATACACGTAAGCTTCAACCACACCATCTGAACATTTTCTTTTATGGCACACAGATTGTGCCTTTATTTATTCATTACAAATGTTTTTTATGCCATTTCAGTCCTCTAACTCTAAATGGCGGGCAGCAGCAACATACCTGCATCACAGTAATTATCAGAATATGAGAATTAACATGAAAGCAATGTATAAACACAAGCAGCATAAATCATGCTGCAGTCATTAAAAATCATGTCACCTTACACTTGTGCTTCCCAAACTTCTCATTACCCCAAACCATTTCTCAGAAAGTTCAAAACACTTTAAGTCAATTTAAATGTCCCAATTGTCATTGGTTAGTAGGCTTGTAATTACCAATTTGGGGTAATTTACCCAGGTTTGGGAAGCACTGCCTTATGCAGTACAGGCAGTCTTCACCTTATGACCACAACTGGACCCAAAACTTTTGTTGACAAGCAAGGCAATTGTTTAGTGAATTTTGAACTATTTTGCAACCTTTGGCGAATCGCTGCGGTTCTTAAGTTAGCAATACAGTTGTTAAATGAATTCAGCTTCCCCATATTGATTCTGTTTGTCGAAAGGTTGCAAAAGGGAATCACATGATCCAAGGACATTGCAACTGTCATAAATACGTGCCAGCTGCCAATCTGATCCAAATGTTGTTCATGCAACCGTGGTGATGCTGCAACAGTTGTAAGTGTGAAAATTGGTCATAAGTCCCTTTTTTCAGTGCCGTTGTAACTTCAAACAGTAAATGAGTTATTGTAAGTCTAGGACTACCTGTGTCTTCAAAACAGCATTATTGATCAGTTAGCTTGCACATTCTTAATCTCTTTCTCCAAATGCAAATTGAATAAAATCAATTTTTGGAAACTTCCTATAAATCAAAAGGGAAATTATGGTTCCTCTATCTGGTGGGAGAGCCTTCCTGTGGCAGGGAATCCTTGTTTCTACGTCTCCTCCAGCAGGAGTGGGGATTCTCAATAAGCAAGAGAAAGCAGATTTTATTCAGAGCAAAGTGATCTTGGAGATGGCTAGGTCCCAGCCAGGAACCATGGGAGATCACCAATAGCTCAAATTGTTCCTTTATACGTTGATCTCAATATACTTTTGTTCCTTATTTAGTAGTAACATTTGGACAATATATGTTTTAAAGCAGCTTCTTTTGTGTCTTCTTCAGAATGTTTCAGTACATTCTTGCACACACTATTCATTTTTCTTTTCTGTTCCAGGGCCATTAAAAGCGCTCATCCACTGTGGGCTGCAGTTTGAGTAGGTATCCCTCAGGGTTTAATTTCAAAGACCTTTTATATCTCCGTAAATCTTTAGCTTTATTCTTCTAGTTTATTACTTGCCGTACTCTGAATACGTAACAAATAGCACTCCAAATTTAAACTCACCACAAGCAGAAGTGACTGGAAGCAAAAAAATAAATAAATTCTTTCCAGCTAGAAATGGCTACTTCAGGGCAAGTGATACAACTAAGAGGCACAGAGTGTTGTCAATAGGCAACTTCACTGGTTACACATCAGCATACTCTCACTTTATGGATAAATTGAATGGGCCTACTTTCACTGTCACCGCTTATCTCTTCATGCACATTGTTTACCAGAACAATTTTTTCTAGGTCTCTGTTGACTTTGCTTTCCTTCAGTTGCTTTTAATGTATCATCAGCCAACCATTTGTGTTCTTTTTATTGTTTGTTAAGATGTGTTTGTTTGCTTCATCTTCAACAATGCCAGTATTTCCAGCCCAGAGTTCTACAAGCTCTCTGTTTATCAGATTTTAAATCTATTCTTTACTTTCACCACATAATATATGAAATATTCCTGAGATTATATCTTGTTGGTTAATCATTTGTTTTATTTAGCTGAAGTTTGTGATCTGAGAGTAGGTCTTGTATTTCCTGACCATCTTTGCTAAGAGAATATATAGTCAGTTTTATTTTTGGGCTTGCTCATTATGTAGTTCCAGATATAAATTAATTTCTAGGCTGTTAGAAGAAAGCATTTCCTGTAAACATGAATTTGTCTCAACAAAATTCTATTAGTCTGTGTTCTGCTTTATTTTGTACATTTTTTCTATTATTCCAGATACTGCTTTGCTTCAAACTTCTATAATTAGTATGTTTCGTGTGTGTGTGTGT
>JAEANM010029749.1:0-10128 GCA_017656035.1 Myanophis thanlyinensis | reverse complement strand
ATAGAATAGAATAGAATAGAATAGAATAGAATATCAAAAGTCAATAATCACTTTCTAAAAAACCACCATATCTTTAACTAGAAGCTGCCTAGATAATGAAGTGTGAGGTTTTGGGGTTTCTGCAGCAGGAAGTTCTGGTGATCTGGAAATGACCCAGAAAATTATTCTTGTAACCCCTTTTCTATGTCTACCTCTGTTCTACAATTATACCAGATGATTTACTAGTGAGATATAGCCATATGAATAACTTTAGAGATATCTGTGAAGCAAGTTCCCTACCGATTATGTTTTTGAAGTGTTATGACTTTGTGAAACTTAGGCAATGGCAATTCAATGCTAATCTCACAATTAAGTGCAATTCAAGACTTTTTTTGAACATGTTTTCTCTCCCTCTAATTGCAAAAGATATCTTGCTGATCTTAACTATGCTGAGAAGCCTCTGTAGATCAGTATTACCAGATTTAATAAAGGTAATATTACCATTCTTTTAAAATACATTTCTTTTCTATCAACCGCTTCACATACTTGTTTGAAAAATGGCTCCAGTTGTAATATTATTGTGCAAAGAGCTGTTTTAGCCTACCAATACGCTTAGGCCAATTGCTTAAAAAAAAAAACTAAGTAAACTAATTTAAACATTTGTTTATTTTATTTTATTTTATTTAAATTTCATTTTTTAATTAGAGCTGAATACAGAGTGCAGTGATTTATATATGTGATATCTTTTCATTAATGCAATGTTTAGACTCAGCACTAGTGGAATTTAATTTTTTTACTACCAGTTCTGTGGGTGTGGCTTGGTGAGCGTGGCTGGGGGGAGTCATGTGACTGGGTGGGCAGTTTCTGTAAGAAGGGCAATAAAGATTAGGCTAGAAACAACACCAGGATGTTTCTTTCCTGCCTTCCTTACAGGATTAACCCTATAAAGTGGAAAAAACAAAAGGAGATTTCTTCTAACAACCAGTTCTCCGAACTGCTTAGAAAATTTACTACCGATTCTAGCGAACCTGCTAGAACCGGCTGAATTTCACCTCTGAGATTCAGGGGACTGATTTCAAATTATATAAATCATATTAGTTTCATAGATCTTATTGAGCTAAGCGTCTCATAAGTGACCAGAGAAGCTCATCGATATATATGTTTCTGGTACACATGATACAGTAGTATGTATCTGAATAGACCAATCCATTCAGTTTTTCATAGCAAAAAAAGGAAGTCAACCATAAGTACTATTTGTTCAGTTTATATGTTCCAGTAGTATATACACTGACTATGTTAAAACCGGATTATATTTTATGCCAGAGAATTATTCATGAAATTAAGTCCTTGTGTCACTTTCAAGTCAAATGTCAGCCAAACCTTTTTATCACATCATTGGTCTGGAGTTTATTAAAAATGCTTTTCCAGGGTGCTTTGCTGGATTTTTTTGCTGGCACATTAGAAAGGGAGTTTGTTTTTTAGCTTAAAGCATGCTTCCTCTTTTCTGTAGGCAAGGAGGATGAAATACTTTTTCTATTAAATCAGCTAGGAGGAAAAAAGAATGGATTTGCACTACAGCCAGCAAGCCCACATGAACAAACCAGAAGGATTTCCTTTTAAAGTTGATTGAGGCTGCAAAAATCCAGATGGCCACTAGATGGCCACATATTTGTCTTTATTGAATGTTTACTTAAAAGTAGTCCCAAATGTCTTGATGACCCTAAAGCCAGATCAAGCATCAACCCCGAATAAAGATATGCTATCCACCCTCTCTAATAAAAGGTTTTCTCTTTGAGGGTGACTCAAGATTCAAAACATATGGTTCAAAGCTTCTTGATATATTGCCTTAGTTGACTGGAAGTTTGTTTTGACCTTGATGGAACATCAACTAGGACCTGCAGAGGATGACTCCCAGATTGACTTAGTAGCAACTCTTTTAACCTTTTTTTTTGCTGTAAGGTATTTTGATTCTTTGAATAATTTTTTTCTTTAGAATTAAAGTTTAGTTTTGTTCCTCCTAGTTCAGTGGTGGCAAACCTTTTCGGCACTTTTGGGCATGTGCACAGGATCCACGGGTATGTGATTCACACGTGTGTACTTCTTTTGTGCATGTGCGATTCACGCATGTGTCTTGCATGCATGTGCACACTGCAGATGCTTGCACATGCGCCATCATACAGGAGTCTTGTGCGCATCTTGCTCAGGAGCCACACGTGGATTCAGTGCATATGCGCAGTCACATAGGAGTTGTGTGCAGATTCTCACACGCATGCACAGTCATGTGGGAGTCACACACATGTGTGCATGCACAGTCAGTGAGTTGGGGCAATGGCTGGCATGCCAGCAGAGATGGTTCTACGTGTCAGCTGGGGCACGCGCGCCATAGGTTCACTATCACGATCCTAGTTTATAAACCCATCCCATGATAGGATGGGGAAATGTCTAGAAGCTTTTATTCTATTTCCCCCCCTAGATTCTAATTCTGCTTATTCTACCTCTAATTGTGAGGAAATAGACTCTGCTCTAGTATATATATTTTTCCATTTAATTTACATACAAGTCATATTTAATAAAAAGGCATTTAATTTCATTGTACGAGGTGCAATACAATAAAGTAAACTAAACTAAACATTGATTATAACTGTTGTTACTCTCTGTGTTAGATAAGGGCCCGTAGAAGTGCAATTATTAAAGATTAAAAACTTCTCATTGATCCCTGATTGGGCTCAATTAAGTAGCAGCTCTTGGGTGATCTTAAAAAGCTAACAAAGGGTGAATGTGGTTGGTCCTGGGATAACTATCAGGAAACTGCAACTTGATTCTAGATAAGAAATTTAAAATACAATCCCAGAAAAGGCAACTCCATACCTCATTCATATTTGCCAAGAAAACACGGATCAGTCCATAAAATCAAGTTGAAGGAGATATAATTATATGTCTTCTTATTAAAGAAGAGGAGGAAGGGATATTGGATATGTTTGCTGCCTTGAGTTATTTGTATAAATAATAAAGAAGTGAGGGAGGAAGGGAGGGAAGAAGGGAGGGGGGGTTGGGTGGGAGGAAGGAAGGAAGGAAGGGTTGTGGATGCTCAGTTTCTATTAACCTTCTGCCTAGCCTCCACTGTGATATTCCGAACTCAGTAAGCCCCTAAACTGACTTTTTTCCTTCAACAAATGAAGAAAATGAATGAATCATGAATCATGCTGCTGTAGTTTACTTCTCTTTTTTGCCTCTTTTTATTTGACAATGAAATTTAAAATATAACCTTTTCAGGCACATAAGGAGGAAAGCTTTATTTATTTGTTTGTTTGCTTATTTGTTCATTCATTCATTCATTTATTATGCCACCCACTCTCACATGTTTATAATCAGTTCATAGATGACCTTAAAAGCACCGGGAGGTGAGACAGGTATTACAGCCATTTCTCAAAAGAGAATTCATACGGTAGGTATTGCTCACTGCTGCTGGAAAAGACAGGTGGCTTCTACATCCCTTGAACTGAAATGAAAGAAGCAGTGGGATTGTCGTCTCGTAAAAGCCAGGCATGACAGCAACAAGTCAAACTCATTCATGCTCATATTTGACCACCGTCTTTCCATTTTACCAGCTAACTATTGATACTTCTTGTTATCCTCTCTGGGATGAAAGAGGTTCCCTCAATAAGAGACCTCAATAGGAGAGACAACAGACTACCTTAACTGACAGCTAAAATACTGTTCATCCAGCAAACCCCTCGATGTCCGTAAACACCCAGCAGGATGCAGAGTGTGCCTTTCATTTGAACAAGTTCTCCCTTTATTCAAACCAACACTTTCCTGTCACTTTCCATGCCTGCTCTGGGAGCCTTTGAGCTGCCTGTCAACTAGCAGCTGACAGGATAAATCAACACAACACTGAAGCTGAGGAGCACTTGTTCGACCTCACTTGACATGACTCTAATACCTTGTTGGCTGGGAATGGAAGAGCCCTCCCTTTGGGAAGCTAAATATTTCCTGTCTAAATATTTCTATATTTTTTGAGTGAACAGAAGGAGGATGGTGGTTGGAAAGGCATTATGGCTTAAGCCTCCTTCTCAGTTCCATTCTCAGCATGTTTGGACCTGTAGATAGATAGATAGATAGATAGATAGATAATCAGTGGTGGAATTCAATGTTTTTTACTACCAGTTCTGTGGGCATGGCTTGGTGGGCATGGCTGGGGAACGGTCATGAGACTGGGTGGGCAGTTTCTGTAAGTAGAGCAACAAGTTGTCCCATTCCAACCCCATTGTTGGGGAACAATAGCCAAAGGTTCAGTTCACATTATTATTATTATTTATCCTTATATATTCACTTTGGTTTATAAATGAGCACTATCATATGTACAGCATTTATCATCTGAGGATACAGTAGGAGTGTGCTCATAATCCCACACTTGATGCACATTTCATGAACTACCTTTTAAGAGCCTTGGTGGCGCAGTGGTTAGAGTGCTGTACTGCAGGCTACTTCTGCTGACTATTGGCTGCCTGCAGTTTGGCAATTCAAATCCCACCAAGGCTGACTCATCCTTCCATCCTTCCGAGGTGAGTAAAATGAGGACCCAAACTGTTGGGGGCAATATGCTGACTTTGTAAACCGCTTAGAGAGGGCTGTATAGCACTATAAATTGGTATATACAGTAAGTCTAAGTACTATTGCTATTGCTACCTTCAAACAGATACATATTCTTAAGCAATCTGTTTTTTTAACCAGGGTTACTTGGAATAGGTGGCATTATCCTGAGAGGACTTTTCCATGCAGCAGAATTCAGCTACTAATACACAGCCTTCCCTGCTGCAGATTTAAAAAAAAAAAGATTTTGAAAGTATAGCAATAGTATGATGAACTTTTCTAAGCACATAGATTTTCTTTGCAGATCGTTTAGTATGTAGCAAGTCTTATTGGTGAAACTGTATGTAATGTTTTGGAGAACTTAAAAGTCAATTGGGAAAGAACAGAAAAGGGTAAAATGGAAAGGATTTGGTTTTAGTGGGAAAAGTCATTAGCATGAGCTTTACATGCAGAAACTGTCCAAGTCCAGAATGGGACAAGTCACAGTGGCCAACTCATCATGGCCATCTCACTTTGACCAACTCACCATGGCCATCTCACTGTGGCCAACTTGCCATGGGACAATTTGTGGTGGGATAATTCAATGCGATAATATCTGCCCCTGTTTCTTCAACATTATTTCCATGAACAAAATGGAAATAATGTGTTTATTTGCATTTATTGCATTGAATTATCCTGCATGGATTGTCTTGCGGTGAGTTGTCACAGCGAATTGACCATGTTGAGTTGGCCGTGGTGAAGTGGCTGTGGCAAGATGGTCATGGCAAGTTATCCTAGACGCTTCCAAGTCAATCCTTAGCATCACCATTCTCTTGGAATCAAGAGAAGGGTTACAGTTGAATACATCTGAATAGAGATATGGACGGGGTGAGGGAAATCTGCTAAAAGCAAAGTTGAGCATTCTACTTCCACCAGACTTACAATTAAAGCAAATGGCATCTCTTTTCTTCCAAACAAAAGTTGGCAAGATTGGACATTATATACAAATATCCCAATTACAATTTAAACTTGAATATGTATTGGGAACAGTTATGCATGTATTCAGTGGTGAAATTCAGCCAGATTGCACCACATTGCCCGAACCGGTAGTGGCGATTTGAAATTGGCCCCACCCACCCGCTCCTGCCCTTCTATTTCCTTATACGAACTTCAGTTTTTTTTCTTACTTACCTTAATCAGCTGTTTGGAGCATCTAAGGAGCCTTCCTGATGATTCCCGCTGCCTCTGGAGCCGGTAAAAGTGGTTTAAAGAGCCACACTGCAGAGCGCTTAGCACACATGCACGCATACTGAACTGGTAGCAAAACCGGTCAGATTCCACCCCTGCATGTATTCCATTTCTATGTAGTTGCAGTCAGAAGACCCTCAGCATTGCATAAAGGCAAGGTAAATGTTACAAAATAAAACTGTTAAGCAGAAAGCAATTTTTTTAAAAAAAAAGAATGGAATGCATGATAAGAAAATTCAAAAGATGCCCTCTAACTTAATGGAAGTGACAGAACACAAGTAATTTTCCCCAAGACGTATGCATTAGATAGGTGAATTTAAGCTGAAAAAGGCAGCCTTGAGGATACAGTATCTTGGCACCTAGCCACAAAAGACTTTATAAGTCATAAAAACAACACTTTAAATTGCTCCTGAAAACCTGTTGGTTAAAAGTCTATGCTGGGGAAAATTGCAAGGATTGGAAGCAAGGAGATTTTAATTTTTTTAAAAAAAAGTTAGTAGACTCTTTGCATTAATAATAACATAAACAAAGAGTATGTCTATAGGAAGTTTTCATATGTAATAAAACCTTATAAAATTTCTAAGAGTTTGGGGTTTTTTTTCAAAAATTCATGGAGATCATTAGCATTCAGGAATATCGGCACACTAATGTAAAGATAAGAAAATATTCAGAATTTGGTTTTTTATTATTTTTTGTTTGGTTGTTTGCAGTTGTTGTATTTTTTAAACCGAAAGGAATTAAGTCAAAGTTCACATGACACCTGATGAAAAATGACTTTGGCTTAGAAGAGTTTTCTCTCTGGCCTTGTGTGGGGAAAAGCTGTGAGAATTCAACAGTAAAAGCTGCACAGATCTGAAGAGGATACAAAATAGAAGAACAAGCCCAACTATGACCTTCAATTTTTACTCAGGTAGTTGGTTCATTAAAAAGAATCCATCATGTGTCATTCCACCTTTGATATTCTTCTATGCACAGGGGTAAGTATGAATGGCAATGGCAGGGGGTGAACACACCAATGTTCCGATATTGCTTTTTAATGGAACTTGAGAACCCAAACTCTTCTTGCAGCTGTGGCAACAATGTGAACAGTGTTGCCTATTGAAGTGTCATGCTCTGGAGATGCAAAGAAATGCACTTATTTAGTGCAACTGGATACACCTCAGCTCCTTCTGATGGCCTGTTCATCTGAATGGAAGCTTTGTATGAAATCACTGTCTGAATGCACAGAGGATTCCTAGAGTAACCAAGACAGTCAAATTACAGTCAAGGAACAGCTGGTTTTATTTCTTGAAGAAAAAGGGTGGGTTTTTTTTTTCTTTATGGAAGGTCATGCTGGAAGGAACTAATAGACCAGGAAAAGGAAATTGTAGGTTGAGTCTTCTCATTTCTTTCTATAATGTCGGAAAAGAGAAACATTTACCTGTCACCTGTCCGCCTCATATTACATACAGCCTGAAAGTGTTGGGACTTTTCTCCCAGTATCTAATGGTGTAGTTTAAGCAAGATATCAACTGACTACAACTTGACAGGTGTGGTTGTGACTAGGCCTTCAATGCCACACCTCTTTTTGACATCCATCACAGCAGGGCCTTGGTGGTTTGGTCACAGCCTTCATCTTGACATTTGCCCCCAAGCAGATTCTTCTCCTAAAACGGAAACATTTCTATTGTGTAGTGGGCTGCAGTAGGCAAGAACAGACCAGCATAGGTGTAACAACATTTATTGACTTAACTGAGCTAACTGAACAACAGGCAAATCCCTGTAATTTATATTCTGGGCCTACATGTTCTCAACTAATCACAATACTTGAAAAGAACCCGCCCAAATATTAATGTTCTAACTTTCCCTCCAAAACAGTTGAAGTCAACAGGTAGGGTCATCCGAATATTAGTTTCACTTTAGCAGGTCTTAACACAACTATATATATTCAATACATAACAATTTCTTTATCAAAGTAAAGGTAGGCTTGTACTGAAAACCAAGATGTTTTATTAGAAGATAGCTAACCATGACAAGATTAAAATCAAAAGAGTATTATAAAGGAACAGAAGAGAACTATTGTAATATTCAAACAATCGTCAGAAATGCGAGGATGTTATTCAGGAATCTATAACAATAGTGCTTCTTATCACTTTTGATTTCCATTATAGAACATCTATAGAAAGACTCTACATTGTATAGATAATTGTGGAGAGGGCTCTCCTCACATAATTAGGAATCTACAGTCTGTCTACATATGTTTCTAATATTTCCCAATGAATTGTTAGCAAAGCCTCACACTGTGTAAAACTTGCTCCTTCAAAATGAACATCTACCACTGTCATAGTTAATTACTATATACAAGATTCATTTGATCTACGATGTATCATGTATAATGTATAAATTTGTCATTGTTATTGGTACTAGGTTTGTATCAATTGTGTTCAATTCTTTCTTGTAGAAATGTTTTCAGCATATTTGTATTGATCTAAGCCAGGGGTGTCAAACTCGCAGCCCACAAGCCAAATGCATCATGTGCAGGCCACGCCCACCCCCATTTTAGCAAAAGGGGAAAAGTCACGATACGTCACATGATGACATGACTATGAAGGTTTGACACCCCTGATCTGAGCAGTTCATCTGTTTATTATAATGATTTAGGCATTATTCAAAGAACTGGTAATATGATAATGAGAAGGGTATATGTATAAATTTTTTTTACTCCTTATTGTCCTTTGATTTGTATTGAATATGTGGTTTAGGTTACTGTAAAAGGTAACCTGCATAAGCTTCTGTGAAAAAGCCGATTTTATATTTGTGTTAGTTAGGAAAAGAATGTTTCTTTTATGTGATGTCATTTGCAATACTAAATATACTGAATGGATCTAGTCATATAACTCATGTATTGAAGAACAAGAAAATACAGAGGAGTTGGTTATACCTTTATGAGAAAGGCTCATAAGAAAGGCTTATGAGAAAGGTTATACCTTAAAGAGAAATAGGTATCTCAGGGCTGAAGTGTGAAGTCCTTAATGCTCACTGAGTTTGGTTGTTTCCCTACAGATATTTCATTACCCAATTAGGTAACATCATCAGTTTCTATGGAATTTGATGATGTCACCTAGTCAGGTAATAAAATGTCTGCAAGCAAACCATCGAGATCAGAGAGCACCAAGGATGCCCCAGAAAAGACTTTTTTGGAGCATAGCAGTAAAGAAAAAAGGAAGGCTGACCAGGAGAAAAGCATTTGAAATAATGGATTAGATGCTATGAAGGCCCTAGACTCATGCTTATGAGCTTCCCATTAAACCATGAAATAAAATTCTAGACTAGATAGAGTTTTATTTGCTGTAATCTAGCTCTTCCACACCACAGTCTGCTTGGGCATCCATAATGGTTTACCATAAACAGTTTTAGCAAATAATGAATATGTTTTAATCATGTTTTAGCCCAACTGTCTTATTAATAATTTACTCCTCAAGGTTGTAAACAAACATTTTTCTATCTTAGCAGTCTTGAGTAGAATGTTATATGATTAACAATGTCCTTGACATTATCAGATGAGTGTTCTGAATTGTTAATGCTTGGAATTCTAGTCTCAGCTGGCTATTTGGAAGTCAGAAACTACAATAAAGACATATGAGCAGTAAATCACTCAAAATCCTAAGTTTTAGTAAAATAACTTCCAAGTAAAAGCTGGGAATTAGTACACAGAGAGCCAGCATGGTGTAGCATAAAAGTAATGCAAATCTTTACAACCATCATCTAAAGAAACAAGGCCCATGACGCTCTAAGAAATGCTGTTTAAAGTTGAAGGTTATTTGGCATAGTAACAAAATCATGCCCTCCAGGATGAAAAACAGGATACCAAATGCATTAGTAATAATAATGAAATGACAGCAGGATTCCACAGGGGCAGCTACCAACAGCAACAAAAGACAACCCTGTAACAGACAAAATAGGGTGTGGTTTTAATCTTCCATAATTTTCTTCCTGAACCACACAATCTGTTTTGGAGATGCACCAAGGAGATGCAATAACGACTTGGGGCGAAAGGGTTTCACAGACTTATAAACTTTTTAAAAGATTGTCCAGAGTATGGCAGCTACAGACATCCAGGTGTATTGGTGTTCTAACATTAAGAGATTTGCAACTACATCTAAGTTATTTTTCATGAAAATTATTGTTTTATTATAGCTTTTATGGATTGTGGCTGAAGATATTTGTGAATGAAAGAGTTGAATACTTGGGAGTTCAACCTTGAGTTGATGACACAAAATTTCTTAAGGAGCAGCAGTGTAAGATAATGCCCCAAATAGAAGGAGGGAGGGAGGGAGGGAGGGAGGGAGG
>JAEANM010029748.1:0-10128 GCA_017656035.1 Myanophis thanlyinensis | reverse complement strand
ACACACACTATGTTTAACTCACCATTCCCAGTTCATTTTAAATTCTTTAGCTTATTCTTCACTACTTATGAAGTGGTGGCAGAAAATGGTAAATTAAGAGTGTCAAAATTCTTGCTAAAATTACTGCTTGCTTTGTGACACTATGTCATCCTTTCTTCTTGGACATCCATGGACAAGTTGGTCCAGATTGTTCTCTTGCCATGCAGCTGGAGATTGGGGATGAAATTGACAAGAATTGTGCATTTTCTCTATAAAGTCACCATAAAGACATCAAGATGCTGCTTGTTTTTGTTTTAGCTTTCCTCAAGCAACTTTCTTAAAATATAATGACTTGCTTGAGCTCAGGAGCTGTAAAGCAGAGAGAAGCAAGAATTCCTGTCCATTGAAGGATGGATAGAATTTGTGGCAACCAGTTCATAATGATTCAGGAAATAGCTCCCAATACTATAAAGCATGATGGGCGCTAGATGTAGAATGTTGTTCATATGATATTTGTGTAGAGTCACTCTAACCTTCTGCAATTTTCAGCGTGGCTTGGAAAATATTTTTACTCAGGAAAGAAATACTCAGTGTTATTTGGGGTTGTTTTTTTTTCTACAGTCCACACTATCCTACTTCACTGCGCTCAGCATTTTAGGGTTACTTTTGTCTGCAGTGGATGTTGTGTTTCTGTATAGAAAAATTAAGCCCTCCTTATACTACTCTTTACTGAGATGCTGTATAATTGTAAATAGAGTTTCTCTAAGTTTCTTTAGGAGTTTTCAAGATGGCAAGATATACAGATCCGGTTGATTTTGGTAAGTCTTTCTCCTAGGACAGCTCTACTTGCTTCCACCCACCCATCCCCATTAGTTATTTCTGTTTCAAGAAACCACGAAGCATTAAAAATAATTAGTCATCACGTGCAAAAAGAATGAAGGGGAAAAGTTTCCCTTAGTTGGAGAAGAGTTTCCTTATGGGGAAGAGTTTTCCTTAGTTGCCCAAGTAGATCCTGAATCTTTTTGCAATAAATTATTGAATGATATGGAATATTAACTTTATCAAAATCCAGATCTCTTTGAAGCTAACAACATTCAGCATGGTTTTTATTAGGTCTGAAAGAAAAATATTTTCTCTAATTAATTTATTGCCTACTGTACTTTCAAGATTCTTATAGAAAAAATCTTTGAAGTAAGATCCCTCAATTGTTTCAAAGAGCAAAGGGAAGGAGGGATTTTTAAAATCCCCATCTTGACACTGCCTGACTTAAATCAAATAATCTTTATTGCTTATAGTCCCTGACCAGTATTTTGTACAATTAATATAAAAAATTACAAGGTTCAAATTAAAAATAAAAGTAAAGGAAATAGTTTGCTATAATGCTATAAATAGAGTAGGAATGTAAAAATTTTGAATTAAAAAAATCCTAAAAAATAAAGAAAACAAAAAAAACCCTTAATAGTAGGATTATCAAACCAAATCAAATACCAAAAAATGTGCTTAGTAAATACTACGCTCCTAGGCAGATACTTAGGTACATGCATATATGAAACTAAGAGGAATCAGTGACTAGTGAGGTGCAAATTGAATAACATTAGGATCCTAAGGGCTAAAGGAGTAATTTTTTGCATATAACAATGTGGCTGAAATTTTCTTTCTTCTTACTCTTCTAGAGATGTTAGGACTTCTGTCCAAGAATAAAAAGTAAACATTTTGTTTCAATGGGTCTTTCTTTGATCTGTGAACTGTGTGAGCAATCATCTCATGATTATTATTGTGAATGCTTGTAATATATTTTAAGATATTCAGTTTTTGCTTTTCTGTGCCAGAATCTCTTTGACAAGAAATATGCAAATATTGTAAAATAAATAATTAAATAACATATTAAATGTTGATTATACTTTTTTATGAAAATTATTTTCAAAGGATTTGTTAAACTATATTACTCAAAGTGCTTCCCATTTTAATATGGGTTTTAACTTCTTCATTAAAGATTAGTTTAAATGACAAGTTGATTGATGTGAGAAGTGAAAGAACTGGAAACAATATTTTGTCTATAGAGTGATCTTCAAAGTTCAAGCAAGGTTATCTAAGGGACCGTCTCTTGCTGGTCACATCTACCTGACCCATCAGAGCAGAGAGGCAAAGAATGTTGTTGGTCCTATCCCCTAGAAAGATACACCTGGTGGGATCCAGAAAAAGAGCCTTCTCCATAGTGACTCCCTCTCTCTGGAACGTCATTCCCCCAAAGATTAGAATGACTCCTACACTAACATTCTTCCAGAAGACACTGAACACCTGGTTCTGCCAGTGGGCCTGGGGAATGCAGAGCTGGATGGAGCCCATTAAATGGTGGTGTTGCCAGGGCGAGGAGTGGGAAGTTACTTTATTATATTAATTTATTATATGATTCCCTCTTTTATTGTTTTTTATATGAGGTTTTTATATTCTTGTAAGCTGCTTTGAGTCGCCATGTGCGAATAGGCGGCAATATAAATTTCTTAAATAAAATAAAATAAATTTTTTGTAAATAAATAATCCATACATTCAGCACCATCATAATTTCAAATGGTCACAAGTCAAGTACAGATAGTCCTCAACTTACAACCACATTTCAGACCAAAATTTCCATTACTTAAGCAAGGTGATTGTTAAATGAGTCATTTTAATTCAAAATTTCCATTACTTAAGCAAGGTGATTGTTAAATGAGCCAATTTTATGAACTTTTTTTCCTAAAATCAGTGCAGTTGTTAAATGAATCTAGGCTCCCCCATTGACTTTGCTTCTCAGAAGCAGGCTGGGAAGATAGCAGATGGTGATCACATGACCCTGGGATGTTGCAACCATCATAAATACATGCCAGCTACCAAGCTACCAAATTTTAAATACATAACTCTGTGATGCAACAATCACTTTTTTCAGTGCTTTTATGGCTTCAAATGGTCACTAAACAAACGGTTTTAAGTTGAGGGTTGCCTTTACTTGTACAAAGATTTTGTGGAATTCCAGAGTGCTAGATTTGAATATAATTTGTCCTTAAAGTACTTCATTAATACCAGAAAGAAGTGCAAAAGTACAAAAATGCCTTTTAGTGTGAAGAAAGTCATTAAGTCTTTACAAAGTCGTTTTGGAAGGCTTTGAGATTCTTTCCATTGGCCAGGACCTTTGGGCTTCAACTTTATTACTGTGTACAATACCATGAAGCTGTTGGATTTAGCTGCTGGCATATCTCTCTGATTGTACCGTAGATTGGAACAATGCACTTTTCTTTCAGAGATAGTGAGATTAAGTCAACGCCTGTGTAGACACTTTAGATCCCTGATGGCGAACCTATGGCACGGGTACCACAGGTGACATGCAGAGCCATCTTGCTGGGCACACAAACTGTCAGCCAACTTACCTCCAGCTGAGCATGCACATGCAATTGCACATACATATGTGCATAATTGCAGAGAACCAGCTGGTCTTTGGGCATCTGCTGTGCATGTGTACGATTACAGCAGGAAAACTAGCTGTTCTTTGGAGCTTTCCTGCGCATGCACATGTGATTGCTCATGTGTGTGAGTGGCTGCATACAGCATGTGCATGGCATGTGCAAAAGCTGCATGCATGCGCAGATGGTGCGCAGATGGCACGCGCAAAGCATGTACTTTTTAGCACTCAGTAAGTAAAAGGTTCGCTACCACTGCTTTAGGTTCTAGATATTCTGATTCATGTGCCTTGATTATTTAACACAGGTAAATATGGTTTGGAGATTATCAGGCAGCAACAAATCAGCTTTACTTTCTTAATGGAAATAAGCAAAACCTACAAGAACATAGATAACAACAGAGAAAACGCATAACTTAAAAAATTCACTTACGCATAACCAAGGAGTGTAAAGTAGACCAGTAATAAAATAGATAGGTCTTATAGATAATAGGGTTTTATAGGTATAATTAGCTAGATCCGCTCAATAAGTTTTATAGGATTTATATGTATAATTTTTATGTTACTATATCTTAAATTAATCTTACTCATATATGTATACAGGTAGTCCTTCACTTACACTCATTCATTTAGTGACCGTTAAAAAGTTAGAGCAGCACCTAAAAAATGACATATAACCAGTTTATACAGTTAGGACTGTTGCAGCATGGTCATGTGATCAAAATTTGAATGCTTGACATGTATTTCTGACAATTGCACTGAGGTTATGTGATCACCATTTGTAACTTTCCCAGTTGGCTTCCAACAAACATAGTCAGTGGAGGAAGCCCAATTTGCTTAATGACTGCATGATTATTTAACAACTGTAATGATATATATATAAATGTGTGTATGGGTTGGTCTAGGTGTGTTCAGGTCTTTTCCCATGTAAGACTGAGAGGATCTTGGTGACATTTTGGCGAGGTCCCACTCGCTGGAGTTTTCTGCTTTGTGAGGATGGCAAGTGGGACCTCGCCAAAACGTCGTCAAGATACTCTCAATCTTACACGGGAAAAGACCCGAACACACCTAGACCTACATACCTGTACCCGTAAAAATCTACAAAAACACACACACACACACACACGACCAGAGGCAGAGCCAACAAATAATATTTCTGTCATCTTTATCTTTTCTATAGACTCTGCACACCTAACTGGCTTCTGATGAAAACAGAATGCTAGATTATAAGACTTCTTTATTTGATCCAAGACTAAATCTCTCTGAACATTCATTAAATATAAGAAAGCTTGTGTATGATACTAAAAGTGGAGTGCAGTTTTTGATCATATAAAGGGGGCTTAATTGCTAATTGCATGTCTTTTTAGTAATTCATTGAATTTTTTAGCTTTGTAGACATCAATCGAAAGAGTAATGGAGTTTAAATTTGTCCTTTACCCTTTATCCTTATTTACTGAAAAGAGAATTTGGGTAATTTCTTTGGACCAAGATTATCTCACATTAGATGACTCAAGCACTTTGTTGTCTAATTTAAGTGCTTTACTTATTAGTTGATTGAAATAAGTAAGTGAAAAGTAAATATCCTGTTTAACTTAACTTAGAAAATAAAGAAGATGAAAGCCTTCAATGGGAAACAATGTCTTCAGCCGTAGTGGAGTTTTTATGTTTAAATAAGCCTGTCTTTTCTACTGTTTACATATTTTAGTTACTCCATACTTGAAGGAGTTAGCTAATTGTGAGATTGGAGACAGGGACTTTTTTTTTGTTCTTTGTCAAACAACTTTTTAAAATTAGAGGGGAGACATATTAAAAACTGCCAAATTTGTCTTGGCAGAGATAACCCATTTGGATGTACATGCTATCGGGATTAATCACTTAAAAAAACCAACCCTTGTTTTTCACTTGGGGGGTGGGTAGGAAACACAGTCCTTTTAGCCAGTAATTTGACTTTCTAACTTCAGTAATACCTTTATCAGACTTCAACAAGTTAACTTAAAGTTGTCAGTATGAACACTTTGATCTAGATTTGCATTTAAATGTCTATTTAAGCAAAGCTGGCTGAGGAATTCTGGGAGTTGAAGTCCACAAATCTTAAAGTTGCCAAGGTTGGAGACCCCTGCTCTAGACTTCTTTTATGCTGGATATCTGATATCAGGCTGATGGGAATGTAGAACGGGTTTTTTTGTATGGTTTTTTTGGTCATAAATTGTTTCTGAACTCCTTTATATTAATTGTAGACCTGGGTCTTTCTTTAATCAGGGCCCTGTTAACAAAGAGTTACTATTGGCTTTCCTTTTTCTTGTTGTTGTTGTTGCAGAGGCAGATATGAGGATATGGAAGAATGAGGTGGAAGGCTAAGCAAAGCAAATATATTTCATGTAGAGCAATTGTCTGAAAGGAAGAATGTTTTGGCCTGGCTGAGATGACTTCTTTCATGATATTGAAACTAGCATATATCTTTTTAAAAAAGCAGCACCAATTAGGTCAAGACATTCAACATAATGTATAGATATGTACTAATGAAGCAATGCTGGAGGACATCTGGCATGCTGCAGGAATAATGCTTGATTTTAGTGAAAAATAGGGTACACACAACAAATAGTGGGCATTTTATCTTGTACAGTTCAATATGAACAGAGTTTTAGGAGGTTGGAATGTACTTAAAGAAGATAGTAGCCCAGATTCTGAAGATCAGTTACTAACTAGAAATCATAAGTCAGGAAATGAACTGGAAGCCTGACAATTTTCTTTCTTAAAGCAGCTGGCAGATCTTTTGTGTAAGGGTAGAGTAAAATCATTGCAAAATGCAGCAGAGTAATATTGAAAAATGTTATAAACAAACAATAACTAGGAACATCTCTATTTATTTATGAAATATAGAGACCTATAATGGCAGTGGTACTCAGTAATAGCACCACACAAATTCACATATGCTAGTTAAAATCATTTCTAAATATTCAGAAAAAAATATTGCTTCAAATAGTCTAGAAAAAAAATGTAAGGAGAGTGAATACATATGGGAATATATATTTAATATGTTTATCATAAATTCAACAAATCTGCTTAATTGTCCTGTAAAAGTTTATTGAATTAAATTGTGGAAACATCCTTTGATAATAAGCCAAAATAGCTTAAAATACATAATATGTCCCCAATTGATGGATGGGGAGTCTGTTCAAATTTTTCAACCTGCTTACTTATATGAAATGCTATAGAAACAAAAGAGAATGTAACAGAATCATAATAATTGGAGTTAGTAGTGACTGCAAATCTGATGGTTGGATATTGTTTATTGAAGTAAGCAATTTAAATGCATGAAAGTCATTTTCATAAAGAAATTCAGGTTTATGCATTCATTTATAGTAAGAAAGTATAATTGCAGAGAGAGAAGCTTTAATAAACTGGAAGAATTTACACCTTACTGTTGATTAGATGGAGTAAATTTGCAGAAAGTTGCTATCATTTTCTTGATATGGAATTTTTTTTTTTAAGGTACGGACACTCTTTGTCAGTGGTCTGCCCCTGGATATCAAACCCCGAGAGCTCTATCTCTTGTTCAGACCATTCAAGGTACTTTTTTTTTTACTATCAATCTTGGAAGACAAAACTGAGACTAAGAGCCAGTGTGCTTATTGATAGAAACGCTTTGATTTGTGTTGTTATTATAAATGGCATATTTCCACAGTAATGTCTGACAGGTTCTCCTGGAGGATAATACAATATTCCTAGTATCTGGATTTTTAAAAGTTTGGAATACAGTTAATCGTCATATCTTATTTCAACTGAAAACTTGGCTTGGAGAACTTTTAAAGAGACTGAAAGTTGGCCAAACACTCCCAAAGAAAATGGCTATAAATATTAACAATGCTGTGAAGAAGGTTCCAAGTTACACATATGAGCCTCTACTGATGAAAAAGATTAGGTAGAATTTATAACATCTATAAATGACATGTCACATATTGTAGGTGCTACTCTATATTCTTCCAAGGTATGTGCATATTTTAGTGGTTTTTTATTTTCTAATACCAGCAATGGAAATGTACAAATCTAACATGTTTTTTTTTATTTGTTCTGGGTTGATAAACCTTATTTTCGTTTATAGAAAGCATAATATTAGCCTATGTATGTATAAAATCCATCTTTCTTGATAATGAAATCTTTTAATCCACTTCATTACATTTCCCCACCCCTTTGAACTGGGTGTCATGGGAAAAGTTATTTTTTGTGTCATTTCTGGTTGACATCTTGATTATACGTATACTATTATTAGGACTGTGCAAAGCATTTCAAATAAGTGCTTTGCCAAATAAATGTTTTAGAAACAACAAAGCACTCTGTTTCACTTTTAGCTTGCAGAAGACTTGGCTTCTTTAACACTTCACAGAGAAGTGCTTTGCTTATGCTCATCTATTTTGCCAAACATCTCTTTTGAACACTTTGCAAATCCCTAATACATATCCCATTAGCAGTGTCTTAGTACTTAAGGTATCTTCTATTGTATCTTCCACATGATACTTTCTAAATCATTTAAACACGCCTTTTATAATTTTGCCTCAGGGAAGATGGAGACTAACAATCTTTATTTCTGGAAAGCCCCCAAATGTTTTTCCCGGTAGACTGATTCAGAAGTGGCATTGCTTGCCAACTTTTTTTTTTTTTTAAATGGGTGCTTTTGTCCCAAAGGTGCTTTTTCAACAGGCAATTGGACTTTCTGATTTTTCTTTGAAGACATTTTGCTTCTCCAAGAAGTTTCTTCAGGTAACAGGGGTGCCCTTGTTGTTACCTCAGTTATTAATTCTAGTACCCATTCTCAGCTCAGGCCTAGAAACCAGGACACTAGTTCAATCTTGGGCATGAAAGCCGACTAGGTAACTTTCGGCCAGTCGCATTCTCTCAGCCCAACACAGGGTTGTTGTGGGGAAAATAGGAGGAGGAAGGAATATTAGTTATCTTTGCTGATTTGAGTTATTTATAAAGTAATAAAGGCGAGATAAAGCTAATAATAAATATTGGTATTCTTAGCAGACACACTTTTTATTAAGGCTTGAAAATAGAATCAGACTTGCAAGATCCTGTTAATGTAATCTTACAATAAAGTAGAACAGTTTCATTGGGTAGCTGACATCAGTCTTGCAAATCTGACAGTACATTTCTCCTTGTCACTTTTACAGCTCAAGAAACTAGAGAGGATCTCTTCTGACACATTTGCCATGCCCACATTCCTTCTGTGGGCTAAACTGTGTCTTACCTGATTTTTCCTCTGTCTCTCAAGGTCATTCCCACATACTTTTTTTACCCTTGGGGACAATATTCAGCACCGGTGAATTATATGCTAGGAATGAAAATATTAGATTGCTTCAACAAAAAACTCTTTCAGAGAATCTTTCTACCCAGTGGGAAAGGGAAAGGCTACTCAGACAGCTGTTGAAATCTAGAAGAATTGGCAGTTCAGCTGCCGCCCCAGCCTCATTGTAGTTGTTTTATCATTACTGTTTGCAGAGTGTGGTGGTAGTGGTGGTGGTGGTGGTGGGAATCCACTTAAGTACTCTCCAAGTGGACAGCAGTAAAATTGCCCAACTGATCATACTTAATAATGGTGAAATAATGCCTTGACTTCACAAGGGAGCTATCAGATATGGCAAAGCAGTTGTTTACACCAGTGAGCAAACCTTTGCCCTAGAACTAGGGGGGAAAATAACACTGCAACGCTCTCTATGCAGCATTTCTTCTGGAATGGAACTAAATCAGTAGTTAATTGGCAAGCCCACAATGTGGAGAGAACCCAGGGCAGCAGCACCAGATTCATAGCACTAGAATCCTTGCATTATAGAACAGTCCTGAATACATGAGCATCTTGTTGTGCAAATTCCTGAGCATTGATTGTATCATGATGTAAGTGCAAAATGGTGAAGCTCATGACAGCACAGCACACATGATGTCATTTTGGCACTTTTTAGTTGTAAGGCATGGATGCCTGTGTTAAGCATGATTGTATAATATCTTATTTGTGTTACTCCAAACCAAACATTTCTATGGAGAGTCTCAGTCATCCAGGTCATCAAAATACAGTACAGATAATCCTCATTAACTGACCACTCATTCAGCAATGGTTCAAAGTTATGATGGTGCTGAAAAAGGGGACTTACGAAGGTTTTCAAGATGCAACTGTTGCAAGGTCCCCTCTGTCACATGATGGTGATTTGGGAACATGGCAGCTGGTCTGCATTTGCCAAGATCATAGCTCTGAAGTCATTAGTGACCTTCACAGGCAGCTTCTGACAAGCAAAGCCAATGGGGAAGCCAGCAAGAAGTCAAAAGTTGCATCATGTGATGTAAATAATCCACACAGTGATTCGCTTAATGACCACAGCTGGAACTGCCAAACAGTCATCAGATGCGATCATATTGGACAGAGTTATGTGACTTTTTTCACTTTAGAACAGCACTTAATAGAGTTGCCAGTTCCAATTTTTGGTTGGTAAATGAGAAGTGTCTGTAGTTCCAACAATGCTGAATACTTTTTAAGTAATGGTATATAACTTTAATAGTTCAACTCAGTTTGAATACAAAGTTAAGCTCCTGTTATTAATCAATTGTCTGCCGCGCGGGTAATTATGGGAGCTCCTCGGAGCTCCCATGTTAATCTTTCCTGCGCGAGCTGCATTGGCTTCCTGTGGCCTTCCGGGTGCGATTCAAGGTGTTGGTACTCACCTTTAAAG
>JAEANM010029747.1:0-10128 GCA_017656035.1 Myanophis thanlyinensis | reverse complement strand
GAATGAAAAACCCCTTTTAAAATGTTATTTGCATGAAAGATGCTTGTGTAAAGAAATGGAGGGTGTCAACGTCTCTATATCAATAATCATACCTCAGATATAAAATCCAACATATTTTTTTTTAAATAATAATGATTGTTTTTGTGCTTCAAGTTAGAGTTGACTTCTCAGCTTCTTTTGGAAGTTTGCTTGGCAATGTTTTTTGGAAGTTGTTTGCCATTGCCTTCTTCTTAGGACTGAGAGTGTGTGACTGGCATAAAGTCCCCCAGCTGGTTTTGTGCCTAAGTCAGAACTAGAACTCAGAGTCTCCAGGTTTGTAGCCTGATGCCTTAATTAGCACACCAGATGGGCTCTTCTCAGAGCACAAATATCTGCTTAAAAATGACTAGGTCACATGCTTATGTCCACACAGAATTAAGTCTCATTGCAGTACAGAACTTATCCTGATGTAATTATGTCCAGGATTACAACTATGGTCAAGTTTATCAACCTTATAAGATCTAGAACCAGTTAGGCCTAAAGAAACTGAAGAATTCTCTTACACTGATAAGAAGTATTTATTTACAAAAAACTATCACATAATATCGATACAATAAATACGGAGGGGAAACTAAAATAAATAAATTTATATGGAAATGTAGTTTTCTTAATGCTCAAGAGAGGACATTCAACCAACAATGGTCCAAGATGTGGAGCTAATCTGAAACCTGGCATCAATCATTCCTGGGAACCAATTTCCATTTCCATTTATACACCTTGGTGAACTTTCCTTCGGCATCAAAACAAGCAAAAGAGAATGGAGAAGCTGAAGGCAATTTAAATCAAAACATTCTATATTTAAACCAACAGCCCTCAAAATGCCAAAGGGCTTATGATACTTTACAGAATAATCAATTCAGCTGGCAGGCATTTCAAGGCACCAAAGCACCACAGTCATAAATGGGAAGGGGAGGAAAAAGCATTATAATCAGTACAATACTTGTACCAGTTAAAGAAGGTCATTTTATGATAGTTTTATCCAGAAGGGCAGTTATATTTAAAGCCCCTGAACATCCTGACACCTTAAAGAGTCACCTTTATATATATAAAAAAAACAGATTTTATGAACTGGAATTGGATTCATCTAATAGAGGAGATGCCTCTTCCTAGTGTTCATGCCTTACTGAATGCATTTGCTTTTAACAACCACAATCAGCCTCCCTGTGATGTTGCAATCTTGTTTGTGTTGGACAGTAATTCTTGATATAAGAAAAGTTTTGTGGAAGAGTGCCCTTAGATTCATCTGGGAACTGTTAGGGAAGACGTGACGGGAACCACTTGAGGGCATTTCACACATTCCAGATTTTGTAAAGGCGAGTATACTAACAACTACAAATGAAGCAATGTGTAAATGAGATGAAGTTGTTTTGACCTAGAGGTCCGTCATGTTGGCATACTCAGCAGACCCAAAATTTGCTGCTGGCCCCCATCGAAGTGGGAGGCCCAGGCCTTCTGCCATGTAACGGGAAAAAATGACCACGGACAACATTCAAGGCCAACAGCCGAAGAAGTTGTGTATCGCTGAAAACGTTTTGGAAAGCATTAAAAAAAAAAAAACAGCAATGGGATCTATAAATAAGACAGGACAGAAACAAAAGAGAAGAGAATGAAAATTAGTTTTGCTGGAGGCAGCTCAGATACTTCTGGTGAACATATTGACAGGTAATCTATCCTTCATTTTTGGATGCACAGAAAGATTTCTCTCACTTATTGGGAAAGTATTCATCCTGCTCTGTGCTTTGATTGCAAGACCTACTTCTTTGCAAAAAATGAAATACACACATTGCATAAAATAAAGAGATGTTTTCTCGCTTGCAGGCGATTGTCTTCTCCAGTCTGGAATAATCCTCATATTTTATACATGCTGTGCTTTATCAGATCTGCCTGGTATTTTTTTTTTCCTGATTTGTTTTCTACAAGCGGGAAAGTTGGAGAGCCAAAACAGGCCAGGGGGAGAAAGAGAACTTGCACAACTGTTGTCCTTAAGGGACAGAACTTGCATGCAATGCACATGAGCACCACTGCGAAAACAAGATATGACATCTTTCTCTGCCCTGGGAATGTGTTTGCTCATTCAACTATTTTTTCCCCCAGCATCTCTCCTCTCTCCAAAGTGGTAATAGCCCAGGGAATTCTTGAACATCAGTTTTTGCTGTGTTTATCAAATGGCCCTAAGAATGCGAAGACATGCTTATTACAAATCAGGTATGGAGGAATCTTACTGGGAGTTAGCACATTGTGTTCTACAAGCTGAATGCACACAAATGCTCAGATTCATGTACTACACTAAACTAAAATTAACTTTGGAAGGTTGCAACGCAGTGAGTTGAAAGAACCTGGTAATAAACTTCCAAAGTAATCAAGCTGTCATCTAAGCTATCATATGGTCTACATGTTCAGGGTTAGATGATGATGTGAATGCAGCAACCATGTTCAGATTTAGCATAGAAATGCCAGTTTATTCCACCTACTTTTCTTCACATATAATTCCTAGGGGTTTTATTGCATGATCCCTCTGCATCTATGCAGATTTAAATTTTAAATTTTTATATAATTTTAAATTGTTAATCTTTTAATTTATATTTTAAATTTATTTGTATTTTAAGTATTTTTTAGTTCATTGTACACTGCCCCAAGTCCCTTGGGAGAGTGGCGGTTAAGAAATCTAATACACTAACTAAACTAACTAACTAACTATGACAAACTACATTCACAACAGATATGCTGCTTGCCAATCAACAATGAGGCAAAAATGAAGCCGCCTAAAATTTCCCAGGTATAAATTCTAAACAGGAGTCATCCAAAAGGAGACTGGTAGGATGGTATTTGTTTGATTCTACAATCATACAAATGACTTGTTTCTACCCAGAAACACCATTCTAGGACAATTTACAATATGGAAATAGCTATCCTGGGAACGATGGAGGGCCAAAGAAGAAGGGGACGGCAGAGAATGAGGGGGCTGGATGGAGTCACTGAAGCAGTTGGCATGTTCTTAAATAGACTCTGGAGGATGGTAGAGGACAGGAAAGCCTGGAGGAACGTCCATGGGGTTGCGAGGGTCGGACACAACTTCGCAACTAACAACAAAAGTAAACCATTAGCTAGCAAGGATTGTGGATGACATGAATAGGTTAGTTGGGCTTTGACACCTCAAAGGAACCCAGTAATTCTGGTTCATATGATATTTCTAGGTAGACAAGATGCTAAGCTGCATTCCCACAGAAACCCACAAAGTAGGTTAAAATAAAATTGTTCCCCATTGTTAAGTCACAAGCATCTTACCCCAAATGTGTCTTCCTCTGGCTTATGTGTCACTGTGATGAGAGGGGAAGGACTTGGGCTGTACTCATCTGGAACCAAAGGAACAAAAGAAGAAGAAAAAGTTTGTTTCACAGTTCAGAGAAACATGTACACACATGATAAATATTATATTTCACATGTGAATGTGTATATGATTAACTCTTAGAAAAATCCTTGTTCATTCCTTCCCATTGTAGTAGTACCCCAATATTGTCTTTAAAAGTTAGTTCCTTCCCACATCCAGCTGTACTTTTGGAGACTTTGAGTCCTCTTATGTTTTTCCCATTTTCCCCCTGCCCACTACTCCAAGTTGTATTAATTACTCTTCTACTCAGGAAGCTTTGAAAACAGTCTCTTTATTTCCAGGTTGATGCTGTTATTTGGACGCTCCTACCTTACTGACATCACATTTATCTCAATTTATGGTTCTCCTGAGGTTCCTAAATTAGCAATCTCTGCTATCCATTGGTGAAAAAAATTCAGGGGAGCTTAATTCAGCATCATTTCTGAGTAACACCCTAACATAGGCATCCAAATGTTGACAATCAACTTTTAAAAAAAACCTTAAAGGGACGCAGAGTTAGATTTGGAAGGACATGACCAAGATGACCTTGTCTTTGGTCACGTAGATCCCAACTCTTGACCTGATGGCCATCTCCATATTTCATAGAAGTTCTAGACTTCTAGTTGTCTGTCCCTGGGAAAATTACCCCCCACCCCTGTATTGTAGGAAATCCCCCAATCTCTATTTGCATGGAAGAAGAAAATAAGCCTTCTCTTATTTTCCCACCCCTTATTTTTTTTTTAAATAGTAACCTTCATCTGATGACAATTTACACTTGTTTGTCAAAAGATACATATCCACTTTTCAGGGGCTGTCATGTTTTCTTCCAAAATGATATACAGTAGCTAATCTGTGAAACAGATCAGCCAAATAACACAGTATGGAGAGTTCCTAGTCAGGTGAACAGCTGGCGTGCCTTTTTTTTTTTTTTTTTCAATATTCTGTTCTCCCCTCATCGCCCACATTTCTTCCATTTTTACTTCCATTAAATCCCAGGAAAGGCTGGTACTGTTTTAGCTATATAAGCACTCACAACCTTAGGACTTTTCCCTTAGCAAGTTAGAAAATACTAGCGATCTGCAGAAAAATTCAGCTGGATGAAAGAAAATGTGCTTTAAATCATTTTCTTTTCTTTTTTTCAAAGCAAAAGGAGAATGTCACTGAAATTCTCAAGAGTGAAGACTCACACTCTTTCTCTTTTTTAGTGATGAAGTGCTTTTAATGGTTCAACCTCCACCAATTCCAAATATTTTTGTTCTCATCTTCATGCCCTCCAAATCATTTAGACTTTGTTATGTGAGTTGGTTTAAGACCTCACAGATTCAAGCTTCAAGATTAAGGCTATATTCCATCAGCCTGAAATTTTAAAAATGTTATCCATAGGAGCCGGTTTAAAATATTAAATTAAAATATCACCCCCACATCCACACAACCACGCATGCCATTGTTTGGTTAGTTCTGGCTTTGCCTTAATTCAGCCATTTATAGTTAGTGTACAACTTATGATGCAATGCAGAACCAATACATTGTGATTGCAAAGCAACTCCAGCCAGAATTGTGTGAAGGCACACAAGAATGCATGCACAGGGTTGTGTCACTTCATTTCACTTTGCTCCAAATCTAATTCATTCCCCAATGGGAGTCAAATCACTCTTGGAAGGGATGCAACACTAGAGTCCCAAAAGTTAAAGATGAACAATGATTTCTCTTTGATCTACAATATAGGTCTGATTATCAAGTTAGTTATTTCAACCTGGATTTCTCAATGCTTTGATTGGACACCCTAAAAGCACTGTGTAAGGGAAGTACCACTTTGCCAAGGGAAGTATCCACACAACTCATGTGGTAGCTATAGTTAGTTTTAGCAAACTCACTACCTTTATACCCTTAACAATATTTTGGTAAGCAATCCCACAGCCACTGAGAAACAGGTGGCATGTAACGTAATAAAATTATTATGCTCAGGTTTTTTCCCCCACCTGATTTAGGTTTTAAGGTTTTAAGGTTTTATTTGAGTTATATACTGCCCCCCTCTCCCTAGGGACTCGAGGAGGTGCACAGCCAGTAAAAACATAGATACATAGATAACAATTTAAAATCCCGTTTAAAATAATTAAACAACGGCTGTCTATTTCTCCCAGGGATGCCCTAGCTTTTGATCCCTGCCTAAACTTTGTTCCTACTGTTCTAACAAACCAAAAACCCTTGGTTAAAAGATCTGAGTGATACAGAGGAATGGTAGTCTGATCAAACAGGCAAGGAAAAACTTACATGTGACAAAGATATCTGAAATGCCTGTAAAAAAAACAAAGCAAAAAAAAAAAAAGAGGTAAAGACAAAGGGGGAGGGAAAGAGAAATAAAATGGTTATCGCCATTGTTGGAGAAAAATCGTGACGCTATTAGTAAACAGTAAGTCACTGGCTGAATTTCACCTTCTCTGATTTAAAACAATTTTCACATATGTTTAGAAATAGATTATATGAAGGCATATGAAGAGGGTTTTTTAGGGGGGGGGGAATTTTGGGTGGGAAATAGCCACATGCCTTAATTTACAAGGACATTATAGATAAAATCCCTCTATACAATTTCTTGTTTAAGAAGGCTGACTGCTTTACATCTGATTTTAAAAAAAAATATATAATGGGAATTAAAGGGCCCAATTTGGCTATCAATCATTAGAATTTAATAATCAGGCAGTCTTTCCCATTGCAGAGCGGTGAGCTAGAATCTTACTGAAATTATATTAGCTGTGCTAAAATCTAACATCTGCAAGAGTCATCCCCTTTAAGTACCTTGTTGGCAATACAGTTCCTCTTTTTAGAAGTGGTACGTAAGTAGCTACTTATTCATAGTATTTCCTGCTAGTTAGATGCAGAGTGGATTTTGGGGATAGTCTTCAAACCAAAAATGGATTCAAATATTTGCTCATCCACAGAACTTAATGTAGGAATGTCCAACCTTGGCACCTTTAAGACCTGTGGACCTTAACTCCCAGAATTCCCCAGCCAACATGGGGAAATGGTTTCAAAAGGACACTTGCTATTTGTAAGTATTGGACTTAGCCAGAATATTATCTGCCTAGAAATTCCAAGTGTATTTTTCTCTACTTTAACAAAGTCTTCAGGCATAAGATTTAATGGGCTCTGCATATCATTAACAGAGAAAGTTCCATGAAAACAAAACATAAATAATAAATCAGGATATCACTGGCATTCTGCTTTCCCTATATTACAAAATGTCAAATTTCATTGTGGGAGGTAACTAATAGGTGCTCTGCATTCTGGTGACAGCAGGCCAGATGGTAATGTGCATGTCTAAATGCCTGAAAAAATCAATTCTGTAAGGGCTTGCTTAAGATAAAAAGAGGAAGGAATTACATAAATCCCATTATTTCAGTTAAGACTGCAGACCCGTAGCATTATTTGTTGAAAAGAGAAAACAAGTATTAATTGTGGACCGGTATCCATGCCCTTATAGCTAGAGCAACTCTCTTTTTTTGCAGTTATTCCTTCATAGACGAGAAGAATTACAGAATAACAAAGTTGGAAGGACCCTTAGAGATCTTCTCCTTCAACAGGAGATCCTATACCATTCTGGACAAATGACTGTCCAGTCTCTTCTTGAAAACTCCCAGTGATGGAATATTGATAACTACTCTAGGAAAGCTATTCTACTGATTTATTGTTCTCATGGTCAGGAAATTTTTCCCTGGTTCTAGGTTGGCTCACTCTTTGAAAGTTTCCATCCATTCCTTCTGATCCTGCCCTTTTTTGGACACCTGGGCAAAAGACAGCTTAGTGTGGCATCTAACTTTGGACAATAGTCAGCCAGATCATCTCCCAAAAGCTGGCCTACTGATAACTTTCCCCATGTATGTGTCCCCTGGGATCCACTACTCAAAGGTATTATCCTTCTGAAGAAGGAAGTTCCATTTAGTTACTGCGTCAAGTATCTCCAATAGGTTTGCCTTCCATTCATTACCCAACCCCCAACCTCTTTTAAAAGGTCATCTGCAAGGAGAGCCTTCTTCTTGGGTTACGCTGATAAATTCTATCCGTTAATCAAGTGTGTGTGGCGTTTCAGTTTGGAAATTTAACTTTAATGTGATCCAATCAAACTCTTAATCAACTTTCCGAATCAAAGCAATGATTCAGTTAAAATTGTCAGATCAAATCAGACACCCTGGATGTCTTTTGCACGCACGCTTATTAGCATCTGAAGTGGTTCAGTTGAAACCAGGTTTGATCCAGTAGTTTCAGTTTTCATTTGCAGGGGAGCAGGGAGATAAGATTTAGATCTGGGATATGCTGTTCACGCTAGTTTTCCAAGTGGAAACCCTAACCACAACTGGCTGTTGTTATGTTAGTGAGGTTTGTTAGCCAAAGATGGAACACAGGGAGAATCCTCACCGGAATCAAGCTAGGAGGAATTTCTTTTTTTCTTCCACTTGGAAAAAAAAAAGCTGAGAAAATCTTCCTCGATAACAGAAACACTATAGTAAATTATTTACTGCAAATCGTACCAAAGGCAAAATTAAATGAAATATTCAAATTGTACTGTTCCACTACGGTTCTAGCCCCAATGTTAATTGTTTATTCATTCATTAAATGTACTCCCCACCTTTCTTTCAGGAGCTGAATTTGATCTTCATAGCAACCATCATTCAGAGAGGTGGGCTAAGCCAGGGGTGGGCAATTACGGCTCCTTCATGGCTCGTGGACTTCAACTCCCAGAATTCCTAAGCCAGCCATGCTGGTTGTCTTGCCTTCATGCTGGCTCAGGAATTCTGGGAGTTGAAGTCCACGAGTCATGAAGGAGCCATAATTGCCCACGCCTGGGCTAATCTGAGAGACAATAACTGGCCTAGTCAGTTACCAGGCTCAGTCCTCAGGGAAAGGGAAAAAAAATTCCCATTCCATAGAGAAGAAGTGAGGTATCTCTGCATGCACACAAACTTTATTATGTACTGTAAAGGAATTTGATGTGCACTTAACAGTACAAATAGAGTACATTTTAAAAAAAACACCCAAGTGGAGCAGCACAATTTTGCATATTGTCTAATGGAATCCTCATATTCCTTTATTATTATTATTATTATGTATTTATTTATCTCAACCAAAATGTGACATAAGCACTCACCCCTTTAATTCTCAGCATTACCCTTGAAATGAAGGACAGAGACTATCCCCAAATCAATTCCATTTGTTAGAATCATACCCTGACTTTCAACAAGACTGATGTGCATTACAATCTGTCCATATGTTTATCTCTGTTCTTGGTTTCCCCCAGTAACCATGCTGACTTTGAAGTATACAGGTGTCATCTTTTTTTTAAAAAAAATAATGCATTTTTTTAACAAAAAAATGTGCACACAGTTGCCCTCCCCTGGCTATAAACTGTCAATCTCTCACTTGGAAATGGTTTCTCCAGAAAATGTCCTCTGACAGTCTGGTTGGCTGTTCCCAAGTAGTTGGTAGCCACGATGGTGTAGTTGCCGTTGTTGTAATGGGTGGGATGGTTGAAGAGCAAGCAGCCATCTGTGATGTCCCCACCCGGGTAGATGTCCATGCGGATGAAGGCGGTTTGCCTAAGAAACTGGCCGTTGTACAGCCAATGAATTTGGGGTGGAGGGTTGCCATGCACTGAAAACTCGATACAGTGTTCCACATGCCGAATCGGTTCCAGTAGGCTGAGGATACGGGGAGGAGCTAAAGAGTGGAAGAGAGAGGCAAACAAACATTAATGATCATCCACAAAATGTTAGAGTGGGAAAAAATAATGGATGGACCATGCTTTCTCTAAACTCTGTTGGAAGCTCAACTGGATTCAACTTTCAAAGACTGAAACATTTTATTTGTATTTTAAGATCATGTAAAGTCTCACCTGCCATATATTATAATATAGTTTCCTAACAAGGGAGGGAGGGAGGAAGGAAGGAAGGAAGGAAGGACATATAGAGCTTAAAGTTAGGGGTGCTTTGAATCTAAATTTCCTTGAATGTCAAACAGTTCAGTTTCTGATAATATAGGCTGGGAAACCTGTGGTCTACATATGAAAGTTATGAAACTTGCTTGATTTTTTATCAGCAAAGCAACAAAAAAAATAAACCTGGAGTCAAAAATTCCAAACTCTTGAAATTATAGCATGAAGGCTCCAAGGCTGGGCAAGCCATGGCCTAAACGTTAACATATATTCCTCCAGGCTTCGGTTATCAAAATTAAGTGGCAAAACACAGAGATTTCCCCCACCTCTCTTTTGTAGGAATTGTACAGAAATAAGAAAGAAAAATATTGCATTTAAAAACATGGAAAAATTGCCCACACTTTCCTGTTTCTAGCAGTACTTGCAACCTATGTCAATGTAAACAAAGTAGATATGAAGAAACCATGGCATAGTCACAGCAAGGAAGCCCATTCCTGAAATATTTCAGTTGAGCTTGGTGTATGCAGCCAAGCGAGTATATGTAATGCAGCTTTAAATCATTTCATAGGATTATCAATATGGTGGATCATTCAGATCCTTCTCTAGATATCATTTATTGCTTTCTTGCTACACAAGGAATCTACATTTATAGACGCAGGTATTTACGGGACCGCCTGTTGCCACCATCAGCCTCCTGCCAGCCAGTGCATTCCCACAGGGCAGGCCTCCTTGGGGTGCCATTGCCTGGACGTTGTCGTCTGGCAGCCCCGAGGGTTCGAGCCTTCTCTGTGGGGGCACC
>JAEANM010029746.1:0-10128 GCA_017656035.1 Myanophis thanlyinensis | reverse complement strand
GCCGACGCCGACACCCCCCAATCCCGACGACGCCCCCCCGTACTCTTTTTTTGTTTATCAAATATGGTCAGCCTAATATAGATTTCTTAACTTACTAAAACATGATAACACTTATAGCTTGGTAAAATGAGAAAAAAACCTCTGAACCTGTGCCTTATTCACATCATACAACCAGAATGAAGGGTATGTTGGCATCACATTTCAAATATTTGAAATTTTCACTGAAGAATTCTGAAGGATGAGGATTTTTTTCAGAAGATATGAAAATCAAATAAAGTTTGCTCAAGCTAGTTGATTTTAACAGACCTACTCTTAAGAAAGCAAATATAAAAACTACAGTTTTATAGGTCTTATGTACACTTACCAAAGACAGAATTCTAGTGGGACTTAATTCTGCACATACTTCTGTGGGATGCATAAGCATATCAGTTAGCTCAAAGCTAGGCAATATCAAATTTAAAAATGTATGAAGTTAATATAGCAATAGCACTTAAGACTTATATACCACCCCATAGTATTAGAGTACCATAGTACTATACAGGTATTGGTGGTTTACAAAGCCATCATGTTACCTTCAACAATCTGGGTCTTCATTTTACTGACCTGGGAATGATGGAAGGCTAAATCAACCTTGATTTCCATCAGGATCCAACTCCAAGCTGTGGGCAGAGTTAGTCTGCAATACTGCATTCTGACTACTGTGCTACCAGGGCTCAATGCACAACATAATCAAATTTACAAACATGCATATAACATCATATAGCCACCCAGTTCCTCATTCACACACCCATCTTTAGTTCTCTACAAACATTGGGTCTGCACATACAAACACTGAAAGTACATTAAGGCTCAGTACTCACAGAGTCACCTCCAATATCCACATAAATCCTGTGTCTCTCCAGACTTTCCCACTGATTGCTAATATCTGGAAGGAGTTTCAAGTTGTTTGGCTGATATACAGTACTTACAGACCTCAATAAGATAAGAAGCCCTGAAAAAAGCAGAATTCCTAACTACAGAAAGTACTCATTATATAAAAGTCTACTGAGAACTGGGTGGACACAGTTGTTGGGGTGGGTTTTACTGTATGTATAACACAACTAGAGAGCTTCTGTCATCCATTTTATCTCCTCTTTCCCCTTTCCTTTCTATTCGTTCCATTATCCTATTGTTCTATCTTCCCTCTTTGAAACCCAGGAAGACTCTGCTTTCCCAAAACTTCACAACTCAAATGAAAAATGAATACCAAAACAGATATTTAAAATGCCACAGCATATACAAAGAATCACTTAGTTTTGAATATTGTATACGTAGTTTGCATAATATAGCAAGATTAACATATTGGTTTGTGCCCATGTAACAGAAAAGTACATATTATAACTATCAGTTTTTGCATCCTACAAGATGCAGGGAGAATTCCATGTCTGTTGTTGGATATTCATTCTGCACTGGTTAGAAAATAATGCCAAAGCATTGCAAATCAGAGAAATCTCCAGAATTAGGCTTCCCCAAAGAATCAGCTTCTATTCTTTTGGCTCTCAACCAGATATTTGCACATTGCTTCTTATACAGTATTTTGATCTCCAATTAGAGAAAAGCTTCACCTTCTACATAGCAAGTAGCTCAGCTGTCACTATAAATCACGTAAAGATCCCATCAGATTTGGGTCTTTACATAGAATATTTCCATATTTGGTGGAAGCATTATGCACTGCTAGAATCTAAAACTGAAATAAATGTATTATTTCCTCTTTCTGGAACACACACAAGGGGAAAAATCAGATCATATCTAACTGCCCAATAGATTCTCAACAAATGGCTGTAGCGTGAAGTGTTCCCAGTGATCCAACTATGAGCTCCACCAAGGTGTTCCACATTTCTTTTTAAACTCTATTCATCTAACTTTTACCCACTTGCCATTCAGCATTCCTTACTTGTTTTATCATTCCTAATGGATCTCAGATACTTTTATCCAGAGAATGTCTGATCTTTTCTCTTTCTAGTCTTTGCTCTTCCACAATGAGTTACAAGGAGAATTGCAACAGAATGATGGCACTTTAGGGATTTAATATCTTCATGTGTACACCCACTCAAGTCATGATGTTCTGGCCATACAACAGACATGACATAATCTATTGAGGAAAATTTTATCTCCACCCCCTTTCCCATCGTTCACATTACACAACTCCTGCATCTGACATTTTGAACAGGAAATGTCTTAGTATCTTCTTAGTATTAAGTGTGCCTGTTGTTGTTTTAAGTACAGAACCTCAGGAATGTAAAAGGGATTCAATATGCCCACAACTCTGGGCAAAAGCTTAACTTGCATCCTAATAAATTCAATTAAAGATTGGATATAGGTCATATTGATTTGTCCTAGGAATGATTAATTTCACACTCTGAACTAATCAGATAATCAGAATCAGGAGATCTGTTGACTCAGTTTCTTTCCTATTATAATAATCAATGAGGGCGAAAAAATATTTAAAAAAAAGTTTTAGGATGAGTAGTTTGAAAAGGATGAAAGGTTTTCAGGATGTGTAGTTGAAATGTATATACCAGTAGCGATAATAAGTTCTGCTGGTTTGAATTCTGTCTACTCACTGAATCAATCATACAAGAACATAAGCTAACAAATCATTGCAGGAAGTAGTTAATTAAGGATGAGAGCCATTTGATCACAGAAAAAGCAGGGACACCCTGGAAATAAAGACAATGGCATTCCCAGCATTTCCTAACTTCCCAGTGGCAAATTCTTTTATGATGTCCCACTGCAGCATTATTCTTCCCACATATGCAAAGAGACTGCTTAGGCACTCTGCTGCTTTCCTCGTTAACATCCAAAGGGATGGAAAATGTAATGGGAAAACATAGTGGCAAAGAGGCAAGAAAATTAGATAAATGCACAGGGAGATTATTCTTACAAGAAGTTTCCTGGGAAATTTCTCTCAAATATGCTGTCCTTTTTTTCTTTTCCCCTTCAACAAACAGTAACCTTCTATACCACAACTGTTTCCTTCTATACCACAACTTGTTACATTCTTTTATTTTGTTGTATCCTAATTTCACTTTTCTTCATTGTTGCTTTCTTTCCAACTCCTGTTTTTGGAGGTCAAAAATTTTGGCAAATCTACCTGGCTTCATGCCTTTCATCTCTCCAGAAACACCTATATTTAATGCTTAATTTCCAAATTGGCAATCTCACAATTATCAAGCTAGATTTAGAACAGTAAAAGAATTATAGCTGTAACCTCTCTAACTTTGAAAATCTGGAGAAGCAGGTAATAATAATTTAAAAAACTACTATAACTTAGCTATTTCCATTCAACATATGAAATCATAATATGATATTATGTTGTGTGAAGATAAGTATTTTGGCTTCTAACTTTTAGTTTGTGAAAAAGAATGTTGTGTGAACCCAACCAACTCCACTTTATTCAATAAACTGTGGTGAAATAAAGCATCAATTAGCATATTGTGTGAATTCAGCCATAAAATTGCAATGATGATGATGATTGTAGAGGTAACATTGTAGTGCCATTTTAGTGCCAGTGTTGATAATGATAATGATAATGATGATGATGATTGTAGAGGTAACATTGTAGTGATTGTAGTGCCAACTGTGCACTTTTGTAATTGTTTTTTTTAAATCTCGCTCAGGATTTTTTTCATGTCCAATCAGGTAGCATTATAGGTAGTCCTCACTGTACGACCACAACTGGTATAGTATACCTGTTGCTAAGCAGGAAACAGTTGTTAAGTGAATCATGCCCAGTTTTACAGACTTTTTTGCAATAGTTGGTAAGGCCACTGCAGTGTTAAGCGAATCATGCAACCGTGAAGTAAATCTGGCTTCCACTGTTGATTTTGCTTGTCAAAGCCAGCTGGGAAAGTCACAAATTGTAATCACATGACCACAAGTTACTGCAATCATCACAAATACATTCTGGTTACCAACACCTGAATGTCACTGTGGAAAGGCTATGACAGTCATAAATGCAAGAACTGGTTGTAAGTCACTTACAGCCCATTTATGCAGCTTCAGATTATCATTGATTAAAAAAGCACAATGCCAACATAATTAAACCCTTACCCATCATGTTTTCTTCAGTCAAAGCTGATTTGAAACTGCAGTGCCGACCCATTTATCTGCTGAGCATAGAGAGGATTGTTTCTGGGTACGTATTCTTGAGACTGGGTGCAGCTCTTGGGATACAGCCTTAACGTCTAAGTCAGGGGTGTCAAACTCAAGGTTCAAGGGCCAGATCCAACCCATGGGATACTTAGATCTGGCCCATGAGGCTTCCCTGGAAACAGTGATAGATCAGCCCACGGTACTTCTGCCAGCAAAAAGGGGCTCCTGAGCTCAGTTTTCAGCTGCCACAGCCTGTTTTCCTGAGCCTGTTTTCGCTGGCAGAGCACTGAGGCCACCACCGGCACCCCCGACATGAGTGATGTCAAGCTGGCCATGCCCACGCTGGCCCCCTGAGGTCAAACAACCCTGATGTGGCCCTCAATGAAATTGAGTTTCACACCCCTGGGTCTAAGTGAAAGATTTTTCTCGTTTCAAACAGAACTAAGAACAGAATCAGCTTCCAGAGCTGCTATTGTTTTACAAGTGAGTTTCCAGCACCAGGACAGCTAAAAAGTCTTTCATACTCCTTCTGCCCCCCACCCCCCCGAAATTATAGGCCTTTCTAGTCTCTGAGAACAAGAGCAAAAGGGCTGCAGAGGCGTATGGTTGGAAACAAGAAACTAGCTGTGGTTAGACTAAAGATTCCTGCACCATGGGTGTCCATGCCTGGGACACATTAAGTGAAAAAGAATTTTATTGGGCCACTTATAAAATACATAATATAGTTAGTGTATATAAATCACATAATAATGTTACATTTACAGTCTTGTGGGGTTGCATTACTATCTGTCCAGGGTCACATGTAGCCACAGGTTGGCTATGCCTGGCCTACACAATAGGATTGTGTCCTGATTGCAGTATCCAAGATCGTACTCTGACTAGATCACTATTTGATCAGCATTTACTAACAACCATCTGGCTTTATCTTCCGATCTTGTTTATGTTGGGGAGGAGGGATTTTCTAGTCTGCATTCACACCTGCTCCTTTTTCTTCAGATGTAACACTGTATTAGCTAATATACATCATGGTCTACCTACACTAGAGGTAGGGGTTACAATTTCATTCTCAAAGCTAATGTCTTAGCAAGGACACCCGCAAGATTATAGAACATAATACTCCTAAAATCACTGTTTTGTCTGTTCTGGCCTAATGGGTTCAGTTGATCCTTCTCTGTGTCCTCATTCCACCCTTCAGCACAATTTTATTTATATCAGAGTTCATATTCATGCTTTTAGGTAGCTAAGAAAGTAGTAAGATTCCTCCCAAGGCCCCAGCTAGACTCTTGGAACAAAACTGCCACAGACCTTGGCAAGACATTTACTAACGACCCAGTGTGTTTACAAGTTGGATGACTGAAGCTAAGAACAGAATGCAAATATTTGCATTTGGTTCCCTAGACTTTTCCATCATGACCCTGCCAGCCCACATGCAACCACCAAGTAAAGAAAGGGAGATCACAGAGAATTCTACATTCTTTGGATCCATAAAGGACCTTTTGATTTTCTGTCCCTAAAATCCTAGGAATTATAATTGATGCAAATGTGTTCTCTAGTTCCCTATAGGGAGCTTTTTATTTAAAAAAAAGTTATTCCATAATGTTTTAAAAATGGAGGGTCAGACAGCTCAATAAGGACTTTCTCCCACACTGAACTGGAACTTCTTATTCATTACAGTATTTTTGGTATGAAACTTAATGAAAGAATTTAACATGATGCTAAAACATTACTCAAATATAGAATTATTTTTATTTTTTGTTTTTAATAGCAGACATAAAAGACTTCAAATCTTAGGGGGATATCAGAGCCCCAACTGAGTCCCAGTATTGGGTCACCACTGTGGGAAAGCAAAAATCATCAGTGAATGGAGGAGGATATCTAGAGATAAGAGTTGAGAAAATATTGTTGGTCAGCCTTATAGATTTTGGAATATTATGGGCTCTTTACTTGAGATCCATTGATGCCATTGTCAGTTTATCTACATGCTTCCATCCAAAGAACACTACCCATTGTCATCTATAGTGAGCATTATGCTACACTTCATTTGTATTGATCCAATCAATCAATCAATCAGAATAGAGCTGGAAGGGACCTTGGAGGTCTTCTAGTCCAGCCCCCTGCTCAAGCAAGAGACCCAATACCATTTCAGACAAGTAACTGTCCAGGCTCTTCTTAAAAACCTCCAGTGATGAAGCACTCACAACTTCTGAATGCAAACTGTTCCATTGGTTAATTTTCCTCACTGTTAGGAAGTTTCTGTTTAAGTCCAGCTTGCTTCTCTCCTTGATTATTTTCCATCCATCGTTTCTTGTCTGCCTGGCATTCAGTAATTCAACCTGGTATTCAGGAGACTGAACTGCCCAACCAGTAAGAATCAACAGACAAGTCAACAGAGCCAGAGTCTTTTCATAACTTTTGCCTAGAAATCAAACAACTGAAAAAGAACATTACCAATCACCCACAATTTAATCCACTGAACCACATTATTAATAAGTTACAATTATTAATATGTTACAGCCCAGACTGGACAATGGCACTGTACCTTCTCAGGTGTTGGGTGGCATGCTGATACCTACAATCACCAAACCTTCACAAAGAAGCAATAGCACAGTGATGCTAACATGGGAATCAGGCCCTGCAACAAACCCAGATGTCTACTTTATCCCCAAATCTACACAAACAGCACCAATAACACATTCCAACAATGCACACACAAAATTAGAAATGCCCTCATATGATCTTTCTCTAATGTGGGAGGTACTATCATGAAACATCTGTAAGAAAACAACCAAACTCAGAGAGCACCAAGAACCCCACTTGTCATCATCTGCCAGCAGTGTTCCTCTGGATACTGCATAGAACAAATGAGGCAAACTTTGTACAAAAGAATTAACAGACACAAGTTTGACATCTAGATTCAAAACAAGGACAGAGCATTTCAAGCGCAGATGACACTACTGGTTATAGAAGTAGCCAACTGAGGGGGGGGCACGTGGAAAAAAGGACTTTCATAGCATCATTGATTGAACTCAGAAACATCAAAAATGTTTGACTCTCTGAGAACAGAGGTATCAAACTCAAGGTCCGCAAGATGCTTAGATCTGGCTGCTGGGGGCACTCTGGAAACATCGAAGGACCAGCCCACAGTGCCTCTGCCAGTGAAAACAGAGTTTGGGAGGTGTACATGCAGCCCTCCTGAGCTCTGTTTTTGCTGGCAGAGGGTTGCAGGAGTCCGTCACAGCTGAAAATGGAGCTCGGAAGCCCGTTTTCATTCACAGAGTGCTCAGGCTCCCACAGGGACCCCCGACATGAGTGACATCAAGCTGGCCATGCCCATACTGGCCACACCTCCCCCCCCCAAGGTCAAACACAATCCTGATGCGGCCCTCAATGAAATTGAGTGACAGCCCCGTCTCAGAAAGTCTCAACAAACACATCTGTGACCATTATAATTGTTGACAGATAAGATACTTGTAATCTATCTCACAAGTGGGAAAGATTGAACTGTCAAAGGGATCCCTCTGTAAATGAGGACTACACACATGGATGGAAAAGAATCATGCTTAGTGTGAAATCAGCATCACTCTCTATAATGTCATGGGATCTACTGTTCTCCCCATAATTAAAAGTCTGTAATATACAGCCAAAACATATCACAGGAATTGTCTGTCTCTTCATTATTCAAAATGTAATACTTTTGGGGTAAAATCAGCAGAAATAATACCACTTATGCAATTGCTTCTGCTTCACATGATCTTTTGAACCTCGTAGTCTTAACATTGAGGGGTTGGGGTTTTGTTGTAACAAACAGGCTATTGGATAAACTGGAGCTAAGTCTTAAAATAGCTTACATTTCTGAGCTACATTTCAACCATTCCAATCCTGCAGATCCCACTCAGCTGTATTTTAATGGTAACATTTGTTTCACCAGTAATTAAATGAGAAAGTCCAGCCTCCCTGGTGACTTTTCCCAGAAGGCTATTAATGTTTACCTAACACAAATTAAAACCAATATATTGTATAAAATGATTCAGTTCCACGATTTTGGCCTAACTCCTCAGCAGAATGACTTGCCATGGTGTATTACCATCAATGCATTACACAATGGCAATGAGTAATAAAGGGTTATATATATCCTTTAAAAGATACACTTGCTAGAAAAACAATACCGATTTTCCATTAATGCTATAGAAACAGTCTTAATCCAAGCCCTGGGAGATGGTCCCGTACAGAATTAAAAAAGTAAAGCCAATCAGTCTGATAGTTTGGTGACCATGCAGTTAATTTATGGCAGACAGTTCTTTGCTTGGAGTACCAGCTTCAATGTCAGTCAAGTGTCTAAATACCTCTGCTATTGAAAGAATTTGTCCAGTTCAAGTCTGGTCCCCATCTACTGAGCTATGCCTTAGGTGCCTTAGCTGACTGTGGTGCGATTCTGTGCATTTCTATTTAAATTTATATTAATTACTACAAAAAGACATCTACACAATACATTAGCATATACAAATCTGTCACCTTTATTTTGTGGGCTTCAGTGCTGATCCACAAATTTTGCAGTATAGTACATATATAGCCATGTTACAGGTAATTTTAGTGGATGGTAATTCTTCTCTACTTCAGATATTTTCAATTATAACTCCCATCCTCCAGCCATTTGGTGTTCGGCACACACCAATCAAAACATCTGGAGGACATGAGGATGGCTTAGTGATGGCTGTAGAAGTGAATGCATGTCCCATTCACTAGGCTTTCTATATTGGTTATGAAAGACTCTCAGAGCTCCCAATTTTCACAGATCAGCCTTTTTCTGTTGAGAAGAGTGTATCATATTTGAATGAATGGTAAAATGATACAGGAAAGCCTAGAAAACACAGATGCTGATTTTAAATGGTAGTCTACATAAGTAGATTTTAAAAAAAACCAAGCTGATTCAATCTGCCATGACAAAAACTAAATGCATAACCTTCAAGGAAGGGCATCACCACCCACTGCAGGGTTGGGTGAAGCAAAGCAGGTAAATAACAAAGTTCTAGATTATCCAGAAAGACTTTAGATCCTACCAGGCATGCAACTGCTTTGGGATTAGCTTTCCTATCTAAATCTGGTCTCATAATGTCCACAGGCTAAATCAGTTCCAATAACGTGATGCCAAAGAACCAGAAGTTTATGCTTGCTGACTCTTTGGCAAGCACCCCTTTGATCTATTCTACCCTGAAAAATAGGGAATTTGAATAGACAGCAGGAAATTAAAATTCACAAATATGCATGGTATTTCCAATGTCCACCAAAGGTATTTAGATTTCTTTCTTATAAAAATGTATTACCCTAATGCACGATTCATGAATATTGCTCCTCTAATCACAAAAAATGATATATACGAGCAGTACCAAATTATACATATTTCAGTAAGTTTGTTTAAAGTGAATATGTGTCTCCAATCTGATCAAGAGTTCCATATTAATTTTCTGGTAAAATTAACAATTGCACCTCTCAGTCTTCCAAAGTGCCATTTGCTGCACAATATCTTGATTCAGCAAATAGAAATGAAGATGAAGTTTAGTTCAAAATTTTCAAAATTATCCAGAAATGAACCAAAGACAAAAAAAAAAAAAGTTTCTCCAACTAGATAGCTTCTGGAAATTGTTTGACTACAACACCCATCATTCATGTTTAGTATAGCCAGACTAAATTTTGATGTACTTGTAATCCATCTAGTGTGTTACCCTGATATTATTCCCTTCACTTTACATCCTTTTCAATACAAAAATCAAAAAATTAACTTTTCAGCTAGCCATGATTCCTTTTGCATATTTTAACCATATGTTCATTCTAGCAAATATGCTTTTTAAAACAAGGTCCTGGATTTTTTTTTTTTTTTAATTAAATTTATATACCGCCCCATCTCCGCAAGGACTCGGGCCGGTTCACAGCAAATAAAAAACACAATATACGATTCTAAAAACCATTTTAAAAACATTAAATTTGCTGTCAATTAAA
>JAEANM010029745.1:0-10128 GCA_017656035.1 Myanophis thanlyinensis | reverse complement strand
CCTGGGATCTTATAGTCCTGAGTATTCTTCTTGTTACATTGCCTGGGATTGTGGTACATTGCCTGTAAATCTTTCGGTCCTCTTGGCTGCCTCCAATGTTGTTACAGCTGCCTGGGAGTCCTTTGCAGCACCCGGAAGGCCTCATGCTGCTTCCAGAAAGTCAGCAGCTCCCAGAAGTCACCAGAAGTCTTCGGGTGCTGGCGACGGGGCAATGGGGTGATGGGGTGACAGGGCAATGGGGCGGCCCCAGGAGTTCCATCGTGTCGCTCCACCTCTCTTCAGCCTATGGGATTTTTCCAATGATCTTCTTACCACCTTTCTGTTGTTCCTCCAGCTGCCTATGCTCCATGTGTGGTTCAGAGCTGGGTCAGAAATGGTTTGTGGTTGGTTTTTAGGGGCTTTAGGGGTTCCAGAGGTATTTATAGGATTAGGGTTGGAGCGGCCGTGATGGCTGCCTGTCTCAGCAGCGCCATCTTGGCATACTTTTACAGAGTTTGAAATGATAGCGGCGAAAGAAAAGCAAGATCTGAGCCCAAAGGTGAGAAAATTACATATTGAAAGTTTCCCCAAATCCCTCCCCCCAGGGACCCAGGCTGAATGTCCAATCTACATTCCACATAGTGTCATGTGGAGTATAACTGCAGGTGTTTTCGTCCATCTGGAATCCTCCGACGGTTGGCCTTGATTAGGTGTAAATAACTCCATTCAGCAGGGCAGTAATTCTTGAGAGCAAACCTCCCTTTTGGTTCACATGGGCCTTACTCACACTAGCTCATTTCCCAACCCTCAATGCCCCCCCTTCCCATTACTATGGCAGTTGATTGCAGGCATACATCAAAGAGAAAACCCATGTTGGAGATCCGGCTGACAAGTAGATGGTTTTTGGGACCCTTAGGGTGGCCTATGTTTCACTGCTGTTGCACCAGCTGCAATGGTTGCTAGTTTACTTCTGGGTACAATTCAAGGAATTGATTGTCATCTATAAAGCCCTTTATGGCATGCATCAAAGTTATCTGAGGAAATGTCTCTCCCCAGTGGCCTTGTTCCATCCCACTGCCGCCAGGAGAGGACCTCATAAGTCAAGAAATTCTGGCTGGTAGGGTTCAGGAGAATAGCCTTTTTTGTTGTGGTTCCTGTCCTTTGGAACACTGTCCCCCCCTCAAGGTGAAATCTGCATTCACTCAAAAGAGCCTGAAGATCCACCTCTGCCATCTATTGGGATCCCAATAGAGGTATGCTATTCTGGAGGTGGGATAAGACTGAGATAAGATTCTACCTCTTCCCCATGTGCATCTTGCTCTCTTTTCCCACCTTTAATGATTTAATATGTATTACTTTAATATTTTAATGTTTTATCTTGTTTTTACTTGTTTGTAAGCCACATAGAGTTGCCTTTTGGTGAAATGGGCAACATACAAAACAAACAAACAAATTACTTTGCACATTATGTCATGGGATACAATTTTCTCTATGGACTTTAATTTCAGAGGCACCATGTTGCCGCTCTTCGATGTATCTTTTGTTCCAATTATTGTTTTTGGTACATATGACTTTGTAATTGCTACTTTATATCAATTTATGCTAGCATAGTCATGGGGGAAAAGAAAAGACTTCCCTCACCCTCCAAAAAGCCAAAGATTTGAAATGTCAGAAATCACATTCATTTGTGGTGATTTCCATGGGCACATCCATGGCAACACATGCAAGACATGGACCAGGATGGTCCAGAAAGTCACGATAACAGCCATAAAGGATGCATATATGATGCAAGCAAAAATCAGGCTTCCATCCCAATGACAGTTTAGAGGTCTTGGACCATATTGTGTGAGCAACCTTGTTGCTGAATCTTAACAAGGAGAGGTGCATTTTTACTTTGGGGCAACCTGTTCCATAACAAAAATGTCTATTCACTATTCTGCTATTTTGTATCAGGCAGGCCAATTCTACAAGTACAGTGGAATCTCTGGTCATGAACGCCTCTCACCATGACCAAATTAGATGCTGACCAAAATTTTGCAAACTATTTGCATCTGATCATGAACAAAAACTCGAGTGGCAATCAAACATGGCGTGGCTGATTTGCCTTCTGTGCCTTTTTGTGTGTGTGTGCGTGTGCATGCACTGTCAGTCTTGCTTCCAGTCAAGACCAAATCGTGTGCCAATCAAAGTTCTGAAATGAATTATGGTTGTGACCGGAGGTTCCACTGTACATGGAGTACCTAAGTTCCAAGGCAAATGGAGATTTAAAGCTAATGATCAGCACCCTGAACCAGGAAATCAATTGATAGTCAGTCAGCTTCTGCAACAAAGATGTAAACATCTCTATATCTGATGTTACCAATTAGCAGGCAAGTAGCTAAATTTCCATCAGCTGTAGTTTCTGAGTACTCTTCAAGGACAAGCCCATATGTTGTACAGGTAGTACTTGAATTATGAGGATAAGGAAGCCTATCCATTATGGTGGTAAGTTGCAACAATGATATCAATCATACAACTGACCCAATTTTATGACCTTTTTTGCAGTGGTCATTAAATGAACGCACTGGTCATTAATGTAAGGAGTGATACAAATTTGCTGAAAACTAGAAATGCCTGGTAAAAGGAAATTGTGTGACTGCAGGATGCTGCAAACAGCCATAAATGTGGGTGTAATGCCAAGCACCAAACTGTGGACATGTTACCATGGGGTTGTGAGTAGACTGATGAACTTCAGATCCAGGTCATAAGTTTCCTTTTTCAGATAAGTCATAACTTTGAACCGTAAGTGATCGGTTGTAAGTCAAGGACTACCTGTAGTCCAGTAGCAAGGACTGGGAAACTATTGCAAGTGCATCTCATATTACAAGACATAAGAAAGTCCAAGGACCATATTAGATTTAAAACAACAACAGCACTAAATTTGTGTTGTATTTAAAATGACTGCGTCCCTGTTTGGGGAATGTTGAAAATCAGACTCCTGATATTAACTTGACTAACATTCATATGTGGTCTGTAAAAAGAGGACAGATATGGAGAATAATGAAAATCATTGTCGTATTAAAAAATAAAGTTTAAAATAATTCCAAATCAAGATACCATTGAAAGAAAAATTATTAGGAAATGCAACTGGATGATGCACCAAGGCTGTGAAAGTGAATCAAACACCACAGTAGCAAGAAAAAAATCCTAACATGGTTTGGGCTTGTATCTGTTGATTTCCCTATCTAAAGGGTTAAGCAATTGAAGGTCTGAAATGCTCTTAACTTGAAAAGCATGAGATGAGACATAGTAATTCAATCTGGCATAATAGTACTACAGTAAATCAGTCTCTTGGTAATGTGTACTTTTGTGTCCACATTAATCTTAGCTGTGAAAATGAATGATTGCTTTCAAATTACCTAATTCAATAAATTGTCATTGGATTATTAGCTTTTAAAGTATTATTAACATACTAAAACTTTATAAATATAATATAGGGGGATGTTTCTTTAATACTGGAAGTAAGTAATTGAAGTCACATTTTTCCTTCGCTCAAGTGGTTCTTTTCCATCTTGGAATTTCTAGCATCATAAATTAACAATAAACGGGAAATTGGCTCTGGAACATGGGCTTTCTATAAAAGTAGAGATTCCTTTTAGAAATCAGTATTCTTTGGATTAAATTTAGCCTCATATCTAGTTTTTCTACAACTGATTGATATTGTTAATTTCAGGTTAATTTCGGTATAAAGCATGCAGTTAGATTATGCTTTGATTTCATGATTAGTTTTCTGTGAAAATATTTATCTAAACAAAGGATGAATCTATAATTGTTTGGCATGGTAGATTAAATAAGGAAGCAAGCAAAATTCAGAGTGGTCTTATTTAAATTATATTTGTCATAGATTTCATGCTGTGAGTCAAACAGAGATGCTGTATTATTTTTCCATTGATGTGAAAGAAAATTGACATACTATTAAATCTTATAAGGCGGTTTGCACATTAAAACCCTAACTGATTCTAACCATACTACAAATATAGTTGAACAACCTTGCTTTAAAGTTTTTTTATGAGGTACATTTGCAGAAAAATAATATAAAAGGTAAGTTTATTTTGAGAAACTCACATTTTTAAATAAAGTACTGAGAGGAATTAAACTTATTGTCTCTCTAGAACTATCACCCCAATCATTGCAAACAAAGTGGGAATTTATATGTTGAGTATTAAGAACCAGGCATTCCTTATTTAAGTAATTGTTTCAGATTCTAGGGTTAATAATAAATTGTTTGTGATTGATAAACTAATTTGTTTTTACTTGGCGAAACAATCTAAAAGCAGGACAGACAACAATTTAAAATCAGCTTGAAATAAGTCAGTTTGTGAGAACAAACTAGAATTTGCTGAAATGTTAATGTTTAAAAAATTCATTTGTTTGTTCATCTGTTTGTTTTCTTATCTTTATATCATATCTTTGCTCTAAGGAACTCAAAGTGCACACAGTGAATCTTTCTACCTTATTTCATTCACATCACTGAAAGCAAATGACTGACATAAAATGATTCAATGAATTCTGTGTTCTAGTGAGGATTTTGGTTTGCTCTTTTACTGTCGAACCCAGAGAATTTGCTCCTTCTTAAAGCCATTTTAGAGCTATAGTTTAAAATGAAATAAAAAATCCTGAATTTGTATTCAAGAGGCAAAGCTAAAGTGATAAAAAAATTGACTACCAATAGTGATTTTTTCCATCTTACTTTTTCACTAAGAACTGTGGGATTCTGTAGGATACAATTGTAAAACTCTCCTCTAATTTCTGTGCCAGCTATTAATTTTTTAGACTATAGGTCTTTCTATCTTTCCCTTTAGGAGCCCAAATTCTCAAAGGAGATCTTATAGAAATGAGCCAGGGCTAGGAATATTCTTTGCTTCACTTTCCTTAAGTTAATATATTAATGTAGTGGGTTGTGCTAAGAGAATGACTAGCCCAACGTCACCTAGTTGGCTCTTATGCCAAAGGTAGGTGTGAAACTCATGGTCTTCCTGGTTTCTAGACTAGCAATTTAACCACTACATCAAACTGGCTTATTGTTATGACCCTGAATATTGTATATGATTGACTATGATATTTTCAATTGCTTAGTCTTGCTGCTGAACATTAAATTAAAAACTAAAAAGTATAGTCCTTCTCCTAGGGTATCGTGTGGATCTAGAGATCAAAATTTGATTGCAACTCACTGAGCAAAGATAAAATCAGTCTTAGGACTGTTGGTAATATTAATAGTACAGGATTGACAGAAGCAAATTCCTCCAATATTTATTTATGTGTTTATGTGGTCTATATGGCAGTTCATCTCACAAAGTGACTGGATGGCTGACACAATAGCACAATATCACCTTAACTTGCTTCCAGTATTTGCCTCAAATAAGGAACTTGTCTCTTGTGTTGTGCTTAGAATTATGTTCAAGGAAGTGCATAGAAATAAATTATTAATACTAATTCAGTTACAGCAATCCATGCTGCAGAATTAGAAATACCTTGAGAGAAATGCTTAGGAGCTTGCACACAAGTCATAGGGCATCACTCTCTTATTCTTTCATTAAGGCAGGAAATCTGAAAAATGATGCAATTACTTTAAGAGTTGTATTACCTTTAATAAGTAGATCCCTTAAAGCAGAGGTCCCAAACCCCCTAGTGTGTGAACCAGCATCAGTCTGCAGCATGACAGCAACCGGGCTATGCAAACAAGTAAAACATGATCCAGAGTATGCAGGCAGCGCATAAAACCATGTCCCTTCCAGTTCGTGGATAAATCTTCCTTCACAGAACAGGTTCCTGGTATTCAAAAGGTTGGGGGTTGCTGCCTTAAAGTGGTGACATCATTCAGGCTTGTGCAAAGGCCCAAAACTAAGGTTGCTTTAATAAGCAGCAGAAAGTTTTTGCTTTTGGGTAAGGTCCAAAATATTTTTTTCCAATTCCTTTTAAAAGTGCATGGTCCTATGTTGCAGTACTACAGGAATGGGCAAATCACAATTCTTGGGCCATGTCCTTGAATTTACATATAAGCAACTTCTGGGATTCCTTTCAACTTGCAGAAATTAGATACCAGTAGTCTAGTTTTCTGCTGTTTTCAGATGGAAAACAGTATTCTGCTTGTCACGTAAAAAGAAAAAAAAGTCTTCCCAGTGCAAAGGACCCCAAACAATTCCAGCCATTCATTCTACACTGCTATTCTGTCTATAGTAGCACTGGGTGCTAAAAATGAAAACAAGAATACCATTTTGCCTACACGATTGGCAAATAATTTAGAATCTATAGTTTGCCAGTATCTGCAAGGTTTTTTTTAGTTTCTGAAAACTATTGGGCAAAGTGGGTAACAATCAGGAATTGTCTTGATAAGGTTATACAAAAAATAATTTGTAATTTAACTAGAGATTCTAAAAACATGGTATTTGCTTTTGGTATTCTGAGTGTATTCTTTGTACCTCTTGTTTGGTGAGATGTGTACCAGGTTATGCTGGATTATACAATAGTCTTTAGAGTAGGGAGCCCAGCATTCACAAAATAGTGAGAACATGCTTGGAGTATATGTGGACTTTGACTAAGATATTCTGGCCAAAATGTGCTAAAGCCATTGTTATCATTACAATGATAAAGAACAGTATGCTGTGGACTGTTTAGCAAATGATTCAAAACTGAGTAAGTGTTATGGCAAGGCTATATGATGATCCATAATGTGTTTATGGATAAATATATAAATAATGCTTGTGTGCTAGTTAGGAGCATGAATGTAGTTTTAAAATCAAAGGTTGTTATATTGCTGGCTGAAAATTGAAATCTTGTACAATGAATAATGCAATGAAGAAAACTAATCTGAAAATTAATATTTTTTTCATACATATATCATTTACATTCTCCATCATTTCACGTGCGTTTGAGTGAGCATATTTATTATCATCAACATCTGCTTTTTATATATAACATAACATTAAAATTATACCTTAATTTATCATAAAATACAATGACATAAAATACTTCTACATCTTGTATTATTCATTCCTCTATGACAGCTTATTATATATTATGCTTTCTATTCATAATTATTTCTTATTTTTCTTGTCTAACCATTGGTAAAAATCTCCCCATCTCTTATAAAATTGGCTTCTTTTTCTCTAATTTCCATTGTCAATCTAGATTGTCAATTTCTGCACATTCTAGTATTTTTTTTAATCAGTTTGACTTCTGTTGGCACTTCCCCCAATTTCCAATTTTGTGCAAATACTATTCTTGCTGCTGTCAATACATGTAAAATCAAGTATACATTTCTTTGCTATAGCCTTCTGATATTATTCCCAGTAAGAAAATTTCTGGTTTTAAGTCTATATGTTGTTTTATCATTTTTTTAACCATACATGTATATTTATCCAAAATTTCCATGCCATAGGACAAGTCCACCACATATGACAATACGACCTGGGAGAGCGATGACATTTCTAAATTTAGTTGATTTATCTTTAAACATCTTTGCCAGTCTCATCAGTGCCAGATGCCATCTATAAAACATTTTATATAAATTATCTTTGTAGGCTGTTGACATAGTTACTTTGTAGTTTCTGTCCCATAGTTTTTGCAATAAATCTAATTTGATTGTGTAGCCAAAATTCCTAGCCCAAGCAATCATTGTTTCTTTTACCTGTTCGTCCTCCAATTTCTTAGTAAATTGTTACAAATCATCTTTATCAATTTCTCATCTGTCCCCCTCATAATTGATCTGTTGGATCTTTGTAAAAACCATATGATTTGACATCTTTTGCATATCTTGATTGTATCTGCATTTGAGCGTACCAAGTCATCTCAATCCCATGTGCGTTTAACTCTTGTTTAGTTTTGAGCTCCCCACTTACATTCAATACATCTTTATATCTAATAATACTTCTCCAATCCACCAAATGTGGGAGAACTAATGCTTCAATTGTTGAGAGCCAGACTGGAATTTTCAGATAGTGTTTTGGTCTTATTTTCTCCTATGTTAGCTATAAGGCATTTCTAATATAGTGTCTTTGAAAGTACCCATGAGTCTTGTTCTTCCCATACCATAGGAAAGTGTGCCAGCCTACTTGTAAGTCATGCCCTTACAATATCAATAATCTCACATTTCTTAGTTCTATCCATTCTTTCACCCATGTAAGTGTTACTGCTTGATAATACAATTCAAAATCTGGTAGACTCAGACCCCCTCTGTTTTTCACATCTTGTAATAATTTCAATTTTATTTTAATTCTTTTTCCCCTGCTAAATATAGCTTGTCATCATCTTGCTCAAATTTTCAAAATATTTTATACCTTGGTAAAATATTCATTTTTATAGTGGCTATTCTGCCCATCAATGATAGCTGTAAATGTTTCCACTTTACCATATCTACTTTAATTGCTTGTAATAAGTTGTTATAATTATCTCCTTTAATTATTCCACATTGTGCTGGCAGGTAGATTCCTAAGTATTTCACCATTTTCACTATTTGAATGTCTGTTACTTGTGCTAATTCTGTTCATTATTTAGCAGTTAAATTTTTAACCAACATTTAGTCTTTTCTTTATTTATTTTCAAATCACCCAGCCACCTCCCTATATTCTTCTATTTTTTCTATTAAAGTCCTGATTTTCGTGGGTTTTCCAAAATGAAAACCAAATCATCTACAAATGCCTGTATCTCTCTTTTTTGATCTCCATCCCTTCTATTTCCTTCTCCTATGAAATATTCCTGTTTAATACTTCCAAAGTCAAAATAAATAATAATGGGGATAATGGACACCCCCGTCTTGTCCATTTTTTATATTAATTTTTTCTGTCATAATTCCATTCACCATCACTTGTGCTGTTTGTTATGGTAAATTGCCTTAATCATATTAATGAAATTTCCCCCAAAGTTCATTTCTTCTAGTTGTGCAAACATAAATTCCCAATTAACATTATCAAATGCTTTCTGTGCATCAAGGAAGAGCAAAGCCATTTGTCTTCCTGGATGCACTTCATAATATTACAAAGTATTTAATATCATTCTCATATTATTCTTGATCTGTCTGTTGGGGAGAAATCCATTTTGATCAGGATGTATGAATTTATTTAACCTTTTCAGTATTGCTGTGATTATCGATGCATATATTTTATAGTCCACATTCAACAAGGATATAGGTCTATAGTTCTTTATTTGTTAATCATTTGTGTTTTGGGATCAGAGTTATATATGCTTCTGTTTATGAATCTGGAATGTTTGCCTTTTCTAAAACGTCATTAAACAAATTTAACATCTGTATACCTAGGGTATCTTGAAGACTTTTATAAAATTCCACTGGTACCTCATCAGGACCTAGCATCTTCCCATTCTTTTGTTTTTTAATTGCTTCTGTCAGTTCTAACATATTGATCTGCTCTATCAACATAGATTTCATTTTTTACGGTACTCTAGATAAATTAGCTCTCTTTAGATACTGCTGTATCTGTTCTTTTGTAATCATCTTTTTTCTATACAAATGTTCATAATAGCTTTGAATCCCTTTCTTTTTCTCGCTGTTTTGAGTCTGAAGTCTTCCCTCTACATCTTCTAGTGCAGTGGTCGACAAACCATGGCTCGTGAACCACATGCGGTTCTTTGGCCCCTTGAGTGTGGTTGTTCCACAAATACAAGCAAAGAAATGCTTCAGAGAAGTGAGGGCATTTGGTCATGGGTGGGTGGGGAAAGCTTCGTGGCGCAGGGCTGCCTGCAATGGCAAAATGGGCAATGCAGCAGCCAGTGCAGCCCTTTGCTCCCCAAGCCTCTGTTGCTCTCCCACTCTTTTTTCCAAACCTCCACTTAAAATCCAATTCTTTTTCCAAGCCTCTAATGGATGAGTGGCACTTCTAATTTTTTTCCTTGTAGCACTGAGCAGCTTGGCTTTTTGAAATCTACCACAGCTTCTCTAGCTGCTGAGCCCAGGATTTCAGAAACCAAGCAGTTCAGTGCTACAAGGAAAATAAGTTGCTGGAGCTGAATGGGCTGTTATGGGGAAGACTCAGAGGACTGCAGCCTCTGACTTCTATTTTGAAGTGCAGAAGCCTGTGAACTGAAATCCCAAGCCTAGAGCTGAGCTGCTGCTGCAGCTTAGTAACCAGAGAGGGGTGATCTTTTTTATCATAGCAG
>JAEANM010029744.1:0-10128 GCA_017656035.1 Myanophis thanlyinensis | reverse complement strand
TGTAGATTATATATATAATTGCCAATTAAGAAATCCCATTTGACATATTACCTTCCTCATTCTTAATATTTGATTGTTTTATAATTTTCATCCTAAAGGCAATTTTAATTCGCAGTGTGCATTGAACTAACGATCACACTGTATATACTCCATTTGCAGCTTCAAATATATAGTGTATTGATCTGGGGGAAAAATCACTTTGTCAACAAGCACTCCAGCTTTCTTAAGCTTGGTAAAAGAAGTAGGAAGCTATGAAATGTATTATCAGATCTCTGACTGGCAATTACCCAAGTAAGCCTGTATCTCTATTATGTCTTGACTCACAGTAATGACATATGGAAATGAATAGTAATACGCACTAGAACTGTGATAGTGAACCTATGGCATGAGTGCCGCAGGTGGCACGCAGAGCCATCTTGCTGGGCACCCAAGCTGTCAGCCAACTTACCTCTAGCTGAGCATGCACATGATTACGCATGCATGCATGCACAACTGCAGAGACCCAGCTGGTCTTCGGGCCTCCGTTGTGCATGCGCATGATTGCAGTAGGAAATCCAGCTGGTCTTTGGAGCTTTCCTGTACATGCACACGTGATTGCTCATGTGTGCCTGAGTGCCTGTGTGCAGCACACATGCATTACATGTGCAAAAGCTGCATGCATGCGCAGATGGTGTGGTTGCGTATGCAGCGCACATGGAAGAGATTGGTTTTAAATTTTTTAAATTTTATAATTCTTAAATCAACCACTTAATTTTATTCCTTAAATATGTTTTTAATGGTGATTAATTTATTGTTTTATTTTTAGATGGCTGTACACTGCCCTAAGTCCCTTCTCAGGAGAGAGACGGTATATAAATTTAAATAAATAAAATAAATAAATAAATAAAATAAATAAGAGCTGCATGAAAGTGCGGATCGCTCATGTAAAGCACATAGTTTTCAGCACTCGGTAAATAAAAGGTTTGCCACCACTGCACTAGAAAAACTATGAAACCAAGACAAGCAAATAAATAAATCAGGGCTTCCTCAAAAACAAATAAAACATTCCATTTTTAAAAAATCCACAATTCTCTCCAAATGCAGTGCTACAGAAACTCCATTGTTGTTCATTCAGAGGGCTGGCTTTTTTCAGTTCTGGTGTTTCTCAAAGCACTTGACTAAGATGCCACAAACCAGAGATGAAATTCAGCCGGTTCACACCGGTTCTATAGAACCCGTGGTAACAATTATAAGCAATTCAGACAACCGGTTATAGAAGAAATCTTTTGGTTTTTTTCCCCACTTTGCAGGGTTAATCCTGTAAAGATTAACTTTACAGGGTTAATCTTGTAAATGGCAGTTGTTTCTAACCTAATATTTATTGCCTTGCTCACAGAAATTGCCTCTCCCCTTATTACATTGTAACTTTGGTGAAGTGGTAATGGTAATGTTAATTCTGTGCTTGGTGATGTTTAATCTTGTGGCCACGCCCACAGAACTGGCAGTAAAAATAAATTGAATTTCACCACTGCCACAAACTATCTCTGAACTCCTTTCAATGTGGCAGTCACAGCAGAAGCAAACAACTTTAAGTGAACCTACTTTTCTTCATTTAGCAACAAAATCTACTATATTTATTGGTAGGAATAAACTGAGCCCCATAAGGAGCTCACTGAAAGGGAACAAATCTAAGGATGGGAGGGAGAGACATTTGCCTTTTGTCAAATGGGTGTGGCTGCCATTTTGTAAGCACATTCATCATTTGATCTCAATGGTTCTCCTAGCCTCCAAAATGTTCCTGAGAAAATATAAATGCAACATATAGAAATCTCATTAAATAATTAAGTTTTACATGTTCATCATTTCATGCTAGTAAAAGTTATGAAATGGCAGTTGTTTCATAGAACAACTAAACTCCAAAACATACTAATTTAAATCAACAATATTTCCTTTTGCTGATCACTTCTAATTCTGCAGGTCTGGAAATGAAAATTGTCAGGCTGGAGGCCTAGGGCTGTATCCAGGTACTTCATTTTCAAGCAAAAAAGACAAACACTTCTAGAATGAGTCCCCAAGAGGGTTAACACGGTATAAAAAAGAAAACGAAACATACGTAAGTTTCTCCATCACCTGACCAAACACAACCCCCCCACACAACCTTCACCTTGCCAATGTGCCCGACAGTCTATCTTGTTGTCATTTGTTTCCTTGCAAATGTGGTAGACCATATTTGCAAGCCTATATTTAGACATTCCGAAGCAGAAAGCAGTCCCTTTCATGACTGATATTGTGTACAGGGACACCAAAGCAGCTTTTTCCTTCTCCTCGTTGCCACCCAGGAGAGAGAGAGAAAGAGATGTACAGGTCAATTCCTTGTGCACCCATCCAACTGATAGCATCGATCGGAGTGAGCTCAGAACTACTTAGTTCATCACTTTGTGGTGAGACGTTTGCTCCAAAGAGTCATTTGATAAAGTTGTTTGTCTTGTTAAAATCTAGTAACGGTGCTCGCTAGAAAGAGCATACAAGGAAAGAATTCATCAAGGGCAACTCTGTTAAGTGTCAGAAACTTCAAAGGAAAGAGCTACATTTTTTTTCCTTATTTTGATCTCCACCGTTTGGCTCCATGAGTTTACTTGCTACCATGGCCTTTGGTGTGCAATTGGTTGTTTCAAATACATCCTGACCATCTCTTGTTTTGCTTGCACAGAAAGGTTGAACTAATTTTATTTTCACTTATACGTAACGGTCAGGTTCCTGAGAGAAAAATGACATTGGCCTGCTGCACATAGAGAAAAACACCCAAAAAAGTTTATTTCCGTTACAAAAATGTCGAGTTCTCTTCATGCGTAATGATCTACTGTAAGTTATGTTCAGGTGACAGATTCTATGTCTTGCTCGTGAGAAGCATCATACGCAGCTACTTTAGAAGAGGGCAAAACTGCAAAACAAATATGACTTCAATTGTTAGTGCTGCCCCTTCCATTGCAATGAATATCACTGAGCATACTGGAGCACTTATGGACAAAAAGAATCATACTATAAAGACAATGATGTTTATGTTAGGGTAAATATGGTATCTTTTTAAAGCTTTATTTTTTCCTGAAATCAAATAGAAGATGGAAATCAGTCTTTGCTTTCCTGTTTTTGCTATATGTCACCTTGTTTTGAAAAAAAAATAATCTGGTAATTGCTTCCTCTGGGGGAAAAAAAGAGAGGGATCTCATTGATATCTGTACAGATGCCGAAGCTTAAATGGTTGACTGGGACAGCAAATTATCAAAAGAGATTGCAGCCACCTCTGTGCTTCTTCTGAATCTGCTTGTCTAGTTTTGACATGTGCAAATAGAAAGGAAAGCAAAATCAGGTGCAAGTAAAAAAGCAAGCTGTATTTTCTTTCTCTAACTCCGAGTCCCTGAAATGAAAAGACAGGGTAAGGAATATGAAATATTTGTGGCAGTATGTTTACGGAGATTCTCAATCATCCAGGTCATGGCTGTCTAAAAGGTGCTTTTTCCAAAAGGCAATTGGACTCTTTTGGGTGTGGAGTGTGTGTGTGTGTGTGTGCCTTGAAAACATTTCACTTCTCATCCAAGAAGCTTCTTAGAACTGAACTGGTAAATTTTCTTGGATGAGAAGCAAAAAAATTTCAAAGAAAAAAAGAAAAGAAAATCAAGAAAGTCCTTTTGGAAAAAACATTTTTTGGGACATTTGTGGCAGTTCCCAATTTAGTGAACATACCACTTTTAAGCTGCCATTCTTCCTTCCTTATACAGGCACATAATTCCTTAGCTGTTTATTGTGCTGATTGCCAGAAGATAATCATTGGAAGTAGAGCACCATCATCAAAACTTGTGAGCACTAGCCAGAGGTTATGGATGTTTGCAGCTATACAATAGTATAGTACTGGGCTTGGATTTTACTGTTGTGCTTATTTTGATTACCTTTGTTTTTATAAACATAGTCAACAGAATCTCCAAGATTAACATAATAAAAACATTCCATTCAATTGCAGGATATTGTCCAATGTGCTCAATGACCCTATTTTAAATAGCTGGCATTTTAAAATTAATACAATAATGTATTAATCAAATTAATACAAAAATTAATACAAAATCTGTTTTGCCTTTTGTATGAACACTGCAATTTTTCAGTCTAAATGTGGCCACCCTGTTCCCTTTTTTCTGTGATTCTAAAGCGAACGCCATTCCAAAATCACATGTGGTACAATAAATAAGTGGGAACCATGTGCCTATAATTTATTGTATTTCTCAATGTTGTTTGCTTTGTAGGAACACCTGGGTAACTCTCCACAGTCTATCTAAATGATGTTGGGAATTGTAATTAAGCAACCTTCGAAGGAAAATAGGCTCAGTTCTCCTAAACTAGAGAGAGCAGTGTGCTCTCTCAGCTTCTCCTGACCTTGAAGTACTAATCTTCCAATTGTGGTCTTTTTTCACACACCTGCCAAAGCAAAGAAAGCCATAGCAATGCAACCCACATTATTGAATAAGACCTACTGGCTGTTCCCAATGGCTCAGGGCTGGAATATTTGACACTGACAATGTCAGTAAGTCATTATTTCCCTTCATGTGGCAACATTTCCCTTTGATAGCCTAAACTAGAATGTAAAGGCCAGTCACTGCTATATTAGATTGGTGCCGAGGATAAAAGTCGCAACACAATAAAAGTCAATGGGCTTGACTTACACAAGGCTGTCACCAGTTTCATCTCAAAGGGCTCATGATTGACCGAGGCAATCTGAGGCTCTGATAGCACAAACCTATACAGTCCACTAGGAATATTTGCTCTCTATTTCATATCTGCCACAAAAAGCTTTAAACTTGTTTGCTGAATGTCATTGTTTCAGTTCATCAACTCACAACGCAAAACCCAAACTCTGTTCTGCAGGGACAAATTCTCCACTTCTTCTACCCAGCTGCCTTTGAACAAGCACAAACAGAGTGTGCTAACAGACTGTGAAATTACTACCCCAGGGTTTGATTTTTATTTTATTTTTTTAGAAAAAGAAGAAAAATATTTCACATTAGATCTTTAAAGCATCTAAGCCCGATGCAAATAATTACACAAACTGATCATTTGTTGCCCCAGAATGGTTCCAATCATTTTTGCTCTTATTCTCTTTTCTAGTAGATCTCAAAAATTACTAAAAATAATATAAAGCACATTGCAGTGACATCTGCCAAAGCAGCTGCAGAAAAAAATGTTTCCCCAATTCCTGCTTAGGAATGCTTAGGTTAACAATGGAAAATCCCTATGATGGAATAAAGAAACTATCAAAATATTACATTAGGGATGTACTTAGTTTGCAAGCAGGTGATTACAAGGAGACGATTCTGCTAAGAAACAAAGGAAATAGGTAATCATTTAAGGAATAAACAAAACAATTGACATTTATTGATGCTCCTGTGTTTCCACCAGGTGGAACAATTTGTCCTAGGTACATAAACATCCTAGTATCCTTATTAGACCCTATTTGTCATTTTAAGGTGGTTGTAGACTCCTTAGTTACAAGACTTGCCAGACTGTCAGATTTATGAAAATAAGGACCACGAGAGAACTCAATGGCAGAATTACATATTGAATATTATTTTTATTAAGATAGAGAAACCATTCTAAAAACAATAGTCTACACTTATAAACCTGCATCAGATATTAAAAGTTGTGAGACAGGAAGAGTTTTGCTGCAAAGCAATTGTGCATCTCCCTAAACTAAAAAACAATCTGCTACAGTAAATATTATTTTTAGAATGCTTTGAAACAGAGGCAGAAAGTTGCAGTCAACGTCTCTCTACGTGCAAGGTCAACGTTTATAGTACAGTTAGTCCTCAGCTTACCACATTAATTTAATGACTGTTCAAAGTTACAATTCCACTGTAAAAGTGACTTATGAATGTTTTCACACTTATGATCTATGCAGCATCCCCAGGATCAGGCAATCAAAATTTAGATGATTTGCATGTTTAAACATGTATTTAGACATTTATTTATGATGGTTGCGGTGTTCCGGGGTCATGTGATCAACTTTTGTGACCTTCTGACAAGCAAAATCAACGGGGAACCCAGCTTCATTTAACAACTGTGTTACTAACTTAACTGCAATGATCAACTGCACAACTGTGGTAGGAATGAGTGTAAAATGGGAACAAAACTCATTTAGTAAAATAATGTTTGTGCTCCATTGTGGTTGTAAATTGAGGATTACCTGTACAGCATATGGCAGTTATTCCCAAATTGATCTAGACAGGTGACACTATTTCCCTTGCTAATGGGAATTATTTGGTCCCCAGGAAGTATTAAGGAGAGACATAGTCCCCTGATGTTGTAAGTGTTGCATAATTGTCATAATCCTGTGCCATTATACCAGCCATTAATTTGACACTCTTTAAAATCAGTATCCACCATCAAATTTTGTATTAGGAAATTCCTTAGCTTTAGGAACTATGTAAAGATACCTTTTCATGTGTATGATTTGGATCTACTGCTATTCAGCTGCATGAAATATCCTTTATTCTAACAAAAGGGCAGAGAAACTTTACATTACTTGGACTTCACTTCAATGCATTCTTTTCTAGACAGTCTATGTCTGTGGGCTTTAAAAAACATCATGGGGAGCGACTGAAATGTTCAGCCCTGGCAGGGGACTTTAAAGGGTTTTTTTTTTTTTTTAATCTTGGAAAACAAATTACAAAACAGGTAATTTAATTTTCACTGAAATTTAATCTGTATTTATTTTATTGAACCTAGGGGGTCTTTGCAGCTTGCAAAAAGCAGACTAGCAGCACAGACAACCTGCAGGCTGGCCATCTTTTTAATATTACAAGGGAAAGGCAATGCTTCCTCTCAAATCTCTTTTCCCATACTCTATATACTTACTGATTTCTGTGGCGTCTCTGCCACATATTATTTTCCACTTTTTCTTTTAAAGAAATATCTCAGCCTTTCTTACTCATGTTACAATATACTTTTGTGAGATGTGTCAACAACATCATTTGTACCCCTTGCTTAGTTCCATAGCACTATTATTTCAGGTGTTCTGATTTAAAAGAGTAGAGACCTGCCTTCCATTTATATTTCTGAAGATTGGTTTCCAGATACAGGTAGATAATATAACTACTTAAGAAAGACACCTCCAAGTATCTATTCAGCTGGCCGAACAGAAATGTTGTTAGCTTTATCCACCAGGCATCATACAGAAAGCAATCAATGTTTCTACTTTTTTTCCTTACACAGACTTTCCCCTCTAGCTTCTAATGGCAGATGATGATGATTAATGTTAGATTTAAGGGTGCGCTTAAGGTGAATTGATGTAGCAACTGAGATGCAATATATACTTACTCTTTATTGATTGATTGGCTGGGCACTTTTGCCAGCGTTTTGAATAGCTCCACCCCACCCCCACCCCACTGGGAATTCATGGGTATCTAGACAAGTCTATGTCAGTAACTTTCTTGATAAGAATTCTTAAATGGCAAAAAAAATAATCAAGAGGCGACATGGGAATTGTTTTTTCTATGAAAACCAATAAGCAATTAAAGATGTGATCACATGATTTTTGTCATTATAATGACTGCCTAAAAAGAAATTTGGGGTCAACTTTTTAACATGTACAATGAGTTTAGCCAGATGTTAAAAAGTGACAAATGAATAATACCATTGTCAACCCCAAGAGTCTTTTTTTTGGGGGGAGGTGTTTAGTGACTTATTATGGGACCGCCTGTTGCCACCGTCAACCTCCAGTCAACCAGTGCATTCCCACAGGGTTGGCCTCCTTGGGGTCCTCCATTGGGACGATGTCATCTGACAACCTCAGGCCTTCTCTGTGGTGGCCCCCTCCCTGTGGAATGAGCTCCCCCTGGAGATCGTACTATTACGGATCTCCGGGCTTTCCGACATGCCCTGAAAACCCATCTATTTCAACGAGCCAGCCTGGCCTGATACCTGAGGGTTGAAAGTAATTTTAAATTGAATTTTAAACTTATATCTAATTGATTTTTAAAGTAATGGGTTTTTTTTTTGCTTAAATGGAGTTTTAAATTTTTTAAACTGTATTTTAATTGATTGGCCATAATCTAATTATTTTAACTGATTTTTAATTATACTATGTGTTTTTAATGGCTGTACACTGCCCGAGTCCCTTGGGAGAGGGGGTGGTATATAAATTAAATAAATAAATAAATTAAATTAATAAATTAATTAATCCCTAACTATTGGCTTTATTCCAGGAGGCAATCATCATTTGAAGGTGGGGGCAGCCTGTCAACCCCAGAAGAGTCTATTTGGATTTTTTCCTTCTTTTTTTCACTTTCTATTTCTTTTTGCTTTCATTTCCTTTTGGGTTTACCACACTAGACATGTGGTGTCTAGTTTCTCTTCCCTCAGGGGGAGGGAAATAGTTAGTTGCTTGGGGTGATATCAAAACAACATTCTTTCCCATTAGAACCAAGGACATTCAGCCAGCATCTGTGGAGGCTGGGGCGGTGGATGACCCAGTCAAGTGATCATGGCTGGATTGGACCAGGCTATAGCATGTGACAACTTGGAGGAAGAAACTTTGGTTTTACTTGTGGTGGGGAAAACGCAGGAATTCAGATTCAAGTTTTCTCCACATATGCCAATATGATATCTTCAATAAAATTAAACTGCTTTGGAGTTTTGCTTATTGCGGAGGTGTTACTTAGAACCTTGACATCCATTCAATTAGCAGAAAGGCTGGAGAAACAGTCAGCTGCACAACTATGATATTTGGCACTGTCCATAATATTAGCTTTCAGCTTTTTTCTGTTTTCTTATCAAGAAAGCAGACATATGAACTCGTGCAAATGAGTTGTGTTTTTATAGAATGTTGTGCTTGTTAAATGGGTTAGTGCAGAATGTTGTTTGTTGACAATACATGGAATTTGTGGTACATTGTGTCTTAAATGCAACTTTCCTCTAGATATTCTCTCTCTCTTCCTTTCTCCCTCTCTTTTTCAGAAGAGCCTCTTTCTTGGAAAATAGCCAATGACTTGTAAAGAACTTAAATAGAACACCACTACCTGATTGAAATCCATTGCAAGCATACAAAACACACATTTAAGACTCTGATGCAATTTTCTTCGATAAGAAAACTAAAGTGAGCTGAGTAGCAATTCATGCATTTGGTCCAAGGTTGTTTTAAAATATAGACACAGGAGAGATCTGATAGGTAGAGCATTCCAGTTAAGTTTTCAAGCAAACTGGGAAATGTAATTGAAATAAAGAAAAGAAAAATTACAGAGACACATGTGGGAACATTAGCTAAAGTATCCATGTCAAAATGTGTTACCAGTGATTTCTTCCAAGTAGTTATGTTTTGAATGAAAGAATATTTCTTCCAAGGATTTCCATGATTTGATTATGTGTTTCAGTTCAAGGTTCTTTTGGAAGTTGTGGCAGTATTTGCAGAATGGAACAGCTATTAAAATTCTTGTTTTCTCTGCCTCTGTGGTATCCTATGGCTACAGAATGAGAGACAAAATGTCACTGCTGTAGTTTTCCCTCTGAATTTCTGCTACGTTCTTCTGTGAATGTAGATAATTACTACCATTTCCTACCTACTTAATATCCCACATGCATGCATACCTGGAAAAGAAAAGCATCCTTTCAGTTAAGCTCACTGTTGAAATGATGATCTGGGTTCCTGTCTGTTATATACTATTAAAACTCTTGGGTCTGTTTGATACTTTGGATCCTTCATGAAATGCTGCACCATAGGGCAAAGCTGTCAAAAAGGCATCTCAAATGGACTAATTCACAGAATGATAGGACACATTATTCTGAGGGAATGAAATTTGGGGAAATCTTTGCCATTTTAGTGCCACTGCCTTGTTGCTAAGTGTCACTGCTGTGTTCAGCTATAGTCACATGAGCATCATTTTCAACACTTCCTGATGGGTTGTCACAAGTTAACGGGGAACTGATATGACTGCCGATGCCTTTTTTTTTTCATCTTCCCACTAGCAAAATCTTTGCTTGTGGAAAGCTTGTAAGGAAAAAGTCAATGGAAAAATGATGCACTGTCTCCTTGCTCCTTCCTCCACTTATTTGCATGCTGGAAAGGAAAGAAAGATAGAGTGAATGAGGGAAGGAAGGAAGGAAGGAAGGAAG